>JASSUY010001604.1:0-27170 GCA_032466535.1 Forpus xanthops
GAAGGACAGCGAGGGGCGCGGGGGGAGCGGGTCCAGCCTGCGCGCCGCTGCTACCGGCGGAGAGCGGCGGGGCCGCGGGCGCGCAGCGAGCTCCGGCTCCGCGGTGAGTGGTGATGGGGGGGGGCGGTGTTTTGCTGTAAAACACGGGGGTTTTCATGAATTCTATCTATTTTTGGGGGTGTTGCGCGCTCTGCGGAGCCTCCGCGGGCGCGGCTGTTGCACGGGGCTCGCAGATCCAAGTCGCTCCGGACTTTTTCCCTCCTTCCCCCCCCCCCCCAATCCCCGACCTCACTCCTCCCCTCCCGTCGCCATTTCTGGAGCAGGTCTTTTTGATCATTATTAGTGCTTTGCCGCCCGGTTGCGCTCGGGGCCGCCCCCCCCGCTCCTCTCCGTTTATTTCCCTCTTGCGGGGCCGGGTGCGATGGCTCCGGCCGCGGGATGCTCCGCAGCGCGCAGGTACGGACCCCGCGCCTCCCCCCCGGTGAGGTTTTGGGGAGGGGGTGGCGGTTCCAGCATCTGTGTCCGCATAGAAGCGCCCCAAAAGCCCTCCCGTTTGGTGGGGGGCGGAGGGGAGCAGCGCTGTGCTGCGCGAGAGCGCAACATGCGCGCAGGAGGAGGGCGAAGGGAGCGCGGGTTTTGGGGTGCGGAATGGAAACCAGATGCCGGGGCAGGGCCGGGCTGTGCTGCTGGGGGGGGGGGCTGAACACCACCGCCCCCCCCAGCCCCGCTCAAAGTGCGCCGGGAGTTCAGCGGAGCGGATCCCATAGTCGCGCTCGGGCTGGCGATGGAGCCGCGCTCGCTCTGCCCTGCCTTTCTCTTCTCCCTTCCTCCTTTTTTTGCCTGTGAAGAGTTGAAAAGCCTGTTTACTTTTTGTCTTTGATGTTGGGAGGATCTGGTTTTGATTAGATCAATACTCCTTTTTTCTCCCCCCCCCCCCTTTCTTCCCCCCTCCCTCCCTTTGCAGAGAGGAGGCTCAGAGGATCCCCTGCTGACTCCAGGCAGAGGCAGGCAGAGGGGCAGGCAGCTCCAGGAGGAACTGGGAGCCCCACTCCCAACCAGGCTGCGGAGCCATGAGCAGCGCCATGCTCCTCGCCCACCTCCCCGACCCCAGCTCCAGCTTCAGGGAAGACGCCCCCCGACCCCCTGTCCCGGGGGAGGAAGGAGAAGCACCATGCCCGCATCTCTCCAGCTCGTTCCTCCCCAAAAGCCAAAGCTTCAAGGCCATGCCGGTGCCTCCTGCCCCGCGGAGGAATGAGAATGGACTCGGGGAGCCGGAAGGCAGCGCATCTCCAGACTCCCCTTTGGCCAGATGGACCAAATCCTTGCATTCCTTGTTGGGAGATCAAGATGGTGCCTATCTTTTTCGGACCTTCCTGGAAAGGGAAAAATGTGTGGATACTTTAGACTTCTGGTTTGCCTGCAATGGCTTCAGGCAGATGGACCTTAAGGATACCAAAACTTTAAGAGTAGCCAAAGCTATATACAAAAGGTACATCGAGAACAACAGCATCGTCTCCAAGCAGCTCAAGCCTGCTACCAAGACCTACATAAGGGATAGCATCAAGAAGCAGCAGATAGATTCTATCATGTTTGATCAGGCACAGACTGAGATTCAGACTGTGATGGAGGAAAATGCTTACCAGATGTTTTTAACTTCTGATATATACCTCGAATATGTAAGGAGTGGAGGAGAGAATCCTGCTTACATGAACAGCAATGGACTGGGGAGCTTAAAAGTGGTCTGTGGCTATCTCCCGACCTTGAATGAAGAAGAGGAATGGAGCTGTGCAGACTTCAAAAACAAAATCTTGCCTTCGGTAGTGGGACTATCCAGCAAGACCCTGAGGGTTACGGCAAATGTCAGAGCCACGGAAACCATGGAGAACGGATACAGGTAAGGACCCTTGGGAATGGTGCTTTGTTTTAACTTCAAGGACTTCGGAGAGTGTTGGGATGGAGTGCTGGGGAGCATGGCAGCTTCCCCACGCCTCCAAATGCTGGAATTCGGGGGGTGTTGGCTGGGTTTGAAGGTGTCTGTACAGAGGAAAGTAAGAGCCTGTGCTTTTAAGCCCCATTGGCTCTTTCAGTTCTCTTATAGATCAAAAACTTCATAGCAGCTATGTCCTCCGGACGTACGTTAATTATTGGTTCAACTTTCAAACGTATTAAGAGCAGTAGTAGAGTGGATCATATAGACGCATGAATAATGTAACCTACTAGTTCCCCAACTCCACCATCAACCAGTGTTTAACTACGTTGGTTATGTGGGAAGCAATTTTGCGGTCATGGAGGAGGAAGTGTATGCACTTAGTGCATCAAACTCTGCGACTTGCGCCGAATCTGCTCTTATTTTGTGTATGTGATGTACAGCCTCTGCCATCGCTTTGGGTGTTGGTATCGTGTCAAAGGCAGTTAGGGTGCCTTTGAGCCAATGCGTACGGGAGGATGCTTAACATTGAGTACTAATAGAGACATTCGAGGTATAGAGTGATAGTAGATCGTTGGTGCTCTCCTGTTGGCCATGTGCTCAAAGTTAAACTCATTAAAACATGGTTGTGTAATGGCAGCTTGTGGAGAGTGTTGTGTGGTGGCAGGGCTTTTCTGCCCTTGGCTTGGGGTGCATCTGTGATGCTGAACCCTTTTGTTGGAGGTATTGATGGCACAGCAGTGTGAGGATGAAGGAAGTAAGAACCATCTTTGCTTGAAGATGGGGGGATGGGAAAGAGAGACTGATGAGCAAATGATGAGTTGTATAATCCTCTGAAAATGTATTCTTTCCTCTCCCCACCCTTGCCATAAATGTGGATTGTTGAATCAGGGCTGAGAGGAGAGGGCTCTGCTGGCAGATGTGCGCTCTCCTCTGCTGGCCCAGGAGCCTGGGCTTTGCTATGGTGAGTGTTTGACATCTCGTTTACAGGAATTGTGAGAGCGTGTCTGTGATTCACGGACATCAAAGGGCATCAGGCTTTTCCTGGGAAGGCTTTGCTGGAGCGAGCCCTCCTCTCCTGCCCTGTGGAGAGCTTCCAGCTGTGCCGGGCTTCCCAGTGCCCAGACACCCGGAGCTGGGAGGCTCCTATTGCCTGTGAGGGAGCTCCGGAGGCAGAGGCCTCTTTGGTCCTGTCCCGGAGGCATGGGTGCAGATCAGAGGGATGGATGGATGGATGGGTGTGTGTCACTCTGGCATGGCCTTTGGACCTCTCCTGCTGTGGGGCTGGGGGGGGGGCACACGCTGGCAGCTGGTGTGTGGAGGGCTTGGGGTTTGGGATGTGCATCTCGTGCCTGAGTGTTACTGTCTGAGCATCTGCTGCTCTCCAGAACTTGGTTTGAACTGCTGCCCTTCGCTCGCTTTCCAGGAGGGGGATGTTTGATGCTTTTATCTCTCAGCCTTTGTTGGTATTCAGTGCTGGAAGGGCTTGGCTGTAATGTTCTACCAGAGCTGCAGGCCCTGCTAAAAACCCACATGTGCCTTGTCCAGGGGTGTGCTGGCAGAGTGGTGGCTGCTTGCCTGATTAGTGCTGGGATTTCTCCCTTTTCTTTATTCCCTTCCTTTTCTTTTTTTGTCCAGGGATTAATGCAGCTTGCTGCTCACATGTCAGAGCTGCCCTCCTAGGACATTAGGTAGTGCCTTTTGCTTTGATCACCTTCTGTTGAATTTCCAGGAGCTTTTGCTCTCCATGGGGCCAAGAGATCTCAATGCAAAGAGAGGGAGGTCAAGCTGAGATGCTTCTCAGTTCCTCCCTGAGCTATGTGTTTGTGAAGCCACTTGTGCGTGCATATGCTAGAAGCTGATGAGCATATGGATGGGTTATCTCTCATCACCCAGGGCTTAGGATTGCGTTCAGGATGGGAGCTGAAGCTTGCACAAAGTCTTTCCTGGTGAGTGGCCAAACCACACCTCCCTCCTCGTGTGTGTGATGGAATTAAAGCGTTTCTGCTTGGTGTTATGGTTTAGAAGCACAGTGCAGGCTCTTGCCACTCGCTTTGGTGGGTTTCCATGTGATTACAGCAACAAAACCCTGTGCTGAGCATACCTGATGGTGGGAGCAGAGCTGTCTGGGGCCAGCCTGGTGTTTGAATGGGAGACCACCTGGGGATACCCAGGCAAGGAGTCCCAGCCAAAAACACAGCAAAGAGGAGCCCGCAGGATGCGTACAAGTTGAAAGACTTTGGCCCCAGCATCGTTGATGGACAGGAACAGGAGAAGTCAAGTGAAAACACGGTGTATGCAGGCAAACTGCTGCCCGAGACAGGGAATGTTTTACATGCAGAACCTCCCTCTTGTCCTTCAAAGCGACTCCCCTCCCCTGGAGGTTGTGGTGTGGTTAAAAGTGGCCTCCCCACACGCTGTGCTGGACCTGGCCCCATGCTCCAGGAATTCCAGCTATTATTTATATGCGCTTCTATATTTATCAGGGACAACTTTGTGTACACAGAGAGGGCTCTTCCTTTGCAGTGCCGCCACATAACGGGGCTTCATGCGGTCCAAGGTGGACTCATCTGCCTCCCATTAAACTCCAACATCGGTGGGGCTGGCCTTGCTTGGGGAAGGCTGGGGCTTACAGATGGCCTTCTGCCGGCTCTCAGTGCTTCCTGGCCTTTGAAAGTACCCGCCGGTGCAGCTCCTTGTGTGTGAAGTTATTGGAACCAAGTTTGGCTTCAATTATCAAAGTAAATGATGCCATTGTAAAGCTATGCTCCAAGCGCTGTTCTACAGTTAGAGCATGCAAGCTGTGATTAACATAGTTTTGTTCAAATGTACCTTTTTTTTTTCCTCTCTCTCAGCTTTGTGCATGTGTGGTTTTCCTTTTCTTTATAATCCCATCATTGCCCAGTGCTGTTTGTCTCAAGAAAATCCTTAATGAGATTCTATTTTACCTCCAAATGCTCCTTGTAGATATTCTCCTCCCTCTGTACAGTGTGGTTTGAACTGCCAGAGTGCTCTTCTTTCTAAGGAGCAGTGTCTGACAATAAAAATCCCTTCCACACTCTGAAATCGCACCCATATAACAGGGGATACAACCAGGAGCCCCTGAAATTTTCATGGCATTATAATACCTCTGATATGCCCATTGCCTAACATAGCATAGAGAGAGGGTTCCATGCTGTGTGTCATCGCATCAAGATAAGAATAGGCTGAGAAACATCAGACATTATCCTTGAAGCTCCAGAGCAACTGCTACCTGACAGCTGAAAACACTTTACATATTGAGTTTGGAGCTGGGGAGTGTGTGTTTGTGATTGCAGCATCTGTGGCAGAAGACCACTGCTTTCCGCTGGAATTCAGAACCCTCCCAGGCAACTCCATGCATCTGGGTGCAATTAGTGTAGTAAGGTGGTCAGATTAAACACAGCAAACCAGCCCCCATTGGTGTTTGTAAAGGGTTTTCTTTGGGGCAGTGCGTTGGAGGTGGACTGTAGGGTTTTACTTCACAAATACACCAACTTTAGGGTTGATGTGAGGTCTTGGTGGGTGAATTGGTGCTGATGGGAACGTGAGTTCATTCTGGCCACTTTCTCTGTCTTCCCAAACTCTGTGTTTGGACACACCTCCTCTTCTCCCTGTGTGTGTTCATATGGACCTGCTGCCTCCTCCTCCATCCATCCATGGCAAACCACTGGGTGCACCCAGGGGTGACACAGGCACCTCCCAGCAGGGTGGGAGTGCTTTGCAGGAGCATCCCACAGCCCTATGGTCCTCTGGTTGCTCTCAAGACCTGAGATGGTTTCAAATCAAGTAGTCATGAGATCTGTATCCCTTACACTGTTGACCCCAAAGCCCACCAGGATCTGGGAAGGGTTGTTTGGGCTGCACACCCCCTTGAATTAGAATAGAAGCCTGGTTTATAGAGGGACTTTTTGTAGTAGTAGTAGGATAACTTTGCTTTCACCCACATGTGGAATTAATTTATCTTTGAAGTTTTAACTCCTTTCCTGTGGCATTCCCAACTATCTCTCTCTTTCTTTCCCTTTTCGCAGATATATATATATTATTTTTGTAACATCTTGATCTCCCCATCAGAAATGCCTTGGCCTCCCTCGGAAAGGAATGCAGCCCCGGCTGGGCTGAATACCTGCCTGCAGCCAGCCCCGCGCCTCTCATACCAGAGAGGCCCATCTTCCCCACCGTGCTTCCCCCTCCTGGGTTTTTTTTATCCCCCCCTTGTTTTGTTATTATTATTTTTAACTTAAGCCTTTGTGGCTCCTGTTTTCGGTGCTGGAGGAGAGGGAATGTGCAGGGTGCATGCCCAAAGGTTGGAGAGCAGGGTGATGGAAGGACATTGCTGCTCACTTTAACCCAGCTGGTCTCCTCCAGCCCCCCATGGGGGCAGGGAGGTGGAAAGCCCATTAAAGAAACCTGCAGAGCCTGCTGGCACATTCCTTAGGCCCCCAAGTCCTGGAGAAGTGGCCCTCATTATTAAAATCAGCAGTCCTTATCAGATGACAAGGCCTTTTGCTTTGATATACAAAGGCTGAAGCTTAACAACCCCATCTTCCCCTGGAAGAGGAACAAAATGTGCACCTTAACATGCGGCTTCCAAACCTCCCTGCATAATCCCCTTATCTCCTGCTGGAGATATGTATATTGATCCTGGCTGGGAAGTTGGTGTGAGGGGAGGTGGAGGGCAGGGGGATGCTCAGGTCCCCCCCTGCCACTCTCCATCACAGCCTATGTCACTCTGCCCATGAATTTTTCATGCAGCCGGTCTTGGGTGCTCAACTCAAACATCCAGACTGGGCTTTGGGGTTGCTTCTCCAAGCAAAGATGAAGGTGTCGGTATCAGTAACCCACGTGCCTGTTAATACAACCTGTCCTCACACTCTCATCCTCTTCTTCACCCAACTCCACGCTAAAGCAGAAGTTGGATATGTAGTAGGTTCTCCTGAAAACTGGGCTTTTTTATTGTGTGTTTTATAATGCCAGGAAGATGGCACCCATCCTTGGGAGTCCTGTGTCAGGAGATTTCAGCCCTATCCATGCCTTTGGCACATGGTGGTCCTGCTCCGGTGGTTTCAGGCAGTTCTCCTGGTTCAGGCAACACAGATACTGTAATTTGTGTTCCCAAAGGGGCCCTAACCCCTTTATTCTGAGTAGTCTCAAGCATTTATTAGCTGTTTCCTCAGTGGCTTTCAGTGGGACTTGAGCTATGAACTTCCTGATCTTTTGCCTGCTGATGCCAACACCAAGCTCCTGTTGACCTCAGCAGTGCAGCATCAAGCTTTAAGGACCGAGTCTTTGAAGGTATCAAAGTACATAGAGGTGCTTCCTGGGATTTTCTGAAGTGCACTTCTAGTGCTAAAAGCAGCATCTTTGAAGTTGGACTTTGTGTGTGTGTGGACATAGTGTGCCTTGGCTGCTGCTGGTCCGAGCAATGGATGGTTGGTTGCTTCTGAAGAGGTTGCGCAGCTCTTGTGCATGGTTCCCATAAGGAGAGTGCTGGCATGAAGCTTACCTGCTTTTCTCAAGCCCAAGACTGGCTGGTAACTAGATTCCCACTCTTGTCCATAGGTGCTTCAAGAGGAACGATCCCGTTAACCCGTACCATGTGAACTCTGGCTATGTTTTTGCCCCAGCAACCAGCGCCAACGATAGTGAGATATCTAGTGATGCCCTGACGGACGACTCCATGTCAATGACGGACAGCAGCGTGTAAGTAGCTCGTGTCATTTTGGGATGTCCATCTGTGAACCTGATGCACCATGGGAGCTTATAGGAGTGATGGGTTCAAGATTATCACCCTGTTTCTGCTGCCAGAACTGAAGTGTGCACCCAAACTGGGAGGTGTGGCAGGATATGGTGGCCTTGCTCTTCATGCAGTCGCCGGAGGTATCAGATGGAGTAAAGTAATGAATCTCTCTATTAATGTTTTGCAACTGCAGCTGAGCAAACATGTTTTGCCCTATGGTAATGGTGCTGCCTGACTAATCCAAGGACCATATCTCCCTGAGCCTTTGTCTTAAGGCCAGGCTTCCTTAACTAGCTATCAGTCATCAAAGAGGAGGAGATTACTTCCTGTGGGAAGTACTTTCTGTAATTAGCGTTCATCATTAATGTCAGAATGTACATTAATAGGGCCAGTGACCTGAAGGGGCAAATAGCTGCTCATCTGATGTGGCTGGGGCAATCTTCAAAGAGCCATTTGAATGGAGCTGCATGGATCAGGCCTGGGTGTTTCAGGAGCGCAGGGATGAGAGGTGATGCTGTGGCTGAGCCCAGGAGTTGCAGGGTTTGGCTTTTCCTTCTGACAGTTGAGTGTGTACCTGGGAGCAAGTCATTGACTGTTCTCCCTCTGATTGCTGTCCCCAGTGGTAGTTTTGTGTGTGTAGAGGAGACACTGAGGCTCACTCAGTGCTCTTAAGGACCATCTTCTTGCACTGAGCAGAAGGCAGATGTTGCTGTTCGTGTGTTGTGATCGTCACTTGTGTTCAAGTGCTGTAGAAAAGCCCACCTTAAAACACAGTCCTGCATTCCTGGTCTCCATCTCAGAGGTGAAACTCCAGTGTCTGTGAGAGATGCCCAGTGATTACTGTGTACTCCTCACAGGGGCTTGCATGCTGGGTTTTGAAAGTCAATGTGTGTGATGATGCACAACAGAAACCAGGATTTACCAAAGCCCCTTGATGTGTAAACAAAGGCTTTATTTTTTTAATGCACATGTGTGTTTTGAACTGATATTACGGAAAAAAATAGTTTGTTGTCCCACCAGATTCCCTTATTGAACAATATTGGCATTAAATAAAAGAGCTGAATCATAGGGTGACTTCTTTATTTCTTCTTACTGGCTCTGGTTGTATGTGATCATGTGTCAACAGAGCATTCATTGGGTTAGTCATTTCTGGACCAGTGTAGGGTCACTTGGGATTCACAGGGCTAGGATTATACCCTCTCTTCACAGCAATGCCAATTGTAGGCCTTATACAGATGAGAGCACTGAGTGAGAAATAAAGTGCATGGTGGATGAAAGGCTTAACTGAATCGCTTTCAGCCCATTGTTAGTCCAGGGGAGCTTAGCGGGGATGAGAGGGCAGCAGCCCGCTTTGAAATTTGCTTGAACAAGTGAATAGGAGCTCCCCATAAAGCAGGGCTGAAAGGAGCCTGCCTGTTTTTTCCTGCTGTAACAATGGCCCGTGCAGGCTGTGAGAGTTTGGGGAAGCTTGGCTGATTAAACTGCCCCAGCTCCAGGCGGGAGGGCTGCTGGGGGGAGCGCAGAGGATGCTAAAAGGAGCATTTCCTGCTGCAGAACCGCATCCCTGGAGCCGCTGGGAGCAGGCAGGGATGCTGGGTGCCTTTGGAAGCAGGAGAGGTAAATTGGCACTTCTGGAAGCTGGGCTGCAAGTTAAGGCTGATGTAAAACTTCCTCTGCAGAGGCAAGGGGCCGCTGCCAGGATTGCAGGGAAGCGTGTGGGATTCGTGGGCTCTTCCTGGCACTTGGCTGCAGAGATGCTGTGGATGGGTTCAGGGCACAGAGCTGCTGTGCTTTCACATGCTGAGCCCAGGTGTTCCTCTGCCTGCCAGAGGACCCCGGGTTGTTCTGTCAGTGGGGATGCAAATCAGTTCTTTTGGCTTACGTTGGTACCAACTGAAGAGGAAAAACTTGTTCTGGAAAAGTCTGTCAGTAAAGTGAGGGGGTTTTCTTTTTAAGGCCATCTGAATCTGAGCTGAGGTGGAATTAGGACTCCAAATAATGCGCGGTCTGCCTTTTTAGCTGTATCCCAGATAACCAGGGAGCAGAGTGACCATGTGCATTCTGTAAGAGCCACAAAGCATCATGCAAATTTCTGTTTCCATTTCTTGATTGGGGAGGGGGGAGAGGAAAGGGGATTTTTTTTAATTTGCTTATATCTTATTTATGGATTTACTTTGGACACAGGGGAATGCTGCTGAGCAAACTTCAAATATTACCTTATCTTACAAACCAGGCTTTTGATGTTGGCAAGATCAGAGGCTTGTTTCAGAGCCGTTGCCAAATGAAGATGGGAGTGAATGCATATGCGCATGAGTCTGATATTTCAAAGCAGCAGTAAAACTACATTCAGGTTAGGTCAGGCACATCTGAGTCAAAAGGCTAAGATAATTGGCTCAGCTTAAATGGCAGCTGACTGGGTAGAAGACTTCAAACCAGTGTTTCCCCCAGAAACAGATTGGCTTTGCCCCAGCCTGGTTAGCTGAAATGTTTATAATTAAACTCTACTATTTAGTGCCTAAACTCTGCAGCTCTTCAGCCCGCAGCTTTTAGGAGCCAAGAAAATGAGTGCAGATGTTTGCTGCTGGAGCGAGGGGAGAGGTGGCACCTGGAGAGCTGGGGTTAACCCTTATGCTGCCCCGAAACCTCTGCTTTTCATTTCAAAGGCACTTTCTCCTGGGGGGGTGTGTGTCTGCTTCAGCATCACGGTGCCCCTGGCCCCCATATCTCTTGGACTGTGCCTGGCTGCAGCTCCAATTGTCTGTCCCTTCCTCACCCATTGGTCCCCCCTTCAGCATTGGCCTTGTCCATTTTCCCCCTAGGTTTATACAGCACCCATCCAAGGGGCTGTAAAAGTCCCTCCCCATTCCCAGGCTGCCTTTTCCGAGCTGCTCCAGCTTTCCCATCCAATGAAATACCTCTTTTTATTAAAAATAAGCCTTTTCTTTCATTGTGCGTGTTGTTACAAGTTGTGAAACTCTTCCGAAAGGCAGGGCTGTAGGAGCAGGGAGCAGGAGGTTTGATGTGGGGCTCTCTGGTGCAACCAGAGCAGTTCTAGGAGGAAGGAGCAGCTTTTGTACTGACTTGAATGAGGGCAAATCTTAACTAAAGTGAGGAGCTGTGCTGTTGGGTGGTTTTCCTCCTCCTTTTCAAGCCTGGGAATGGCGTGAATCCCTGCTCCTGCTCCATAGGATTATCCCTTTGGGCAGAAATGGTCCCCTCAGCACTGGGAGCTTGGGGATACACTTGGAGATGTGCTCCCAGCTTGGTGGCCACAGCAGAGGGGTTGTGACATCTCATGCTTGCAAACCTGGAGGGATGTGAGGAGCACAGGAGGGCTGCAGGGCTCCCTTTGTCCCTTGGTTGTGTCCTTGGGTACCTCTTGTTGAGGTACATCTTTTCCCCACGGAAAAGACCTCTTGATCTGCCATTTGCAGAGGACACCTCCTCTTCCATTGCACATGCTAATGGGATTAGTCTCATGTGGATGGTTGGAGGTAACGTGCTCTTGCTGGTGTTTTTACTTATCTTTGCAATGCCTGTTCTGCTGGTCATTCCCTATATTGAAGGTCTTCGCTAAGAGACCTGCGTCTCAGTAAGCCTCAGGTAGCAAATGCTTCCCTGAAGGTACAGGTGATTTGGTTTTCACCTTAGATTTGTATTTCCCCCATCCTCTCCCAAAACTAAGGCATGTCATGTACCTGTGGTCCTATGGGTTTATGGAGCAGAAATGCTTGATGGCCACTGGTGCCTGTGGTCAGTGGCCATGGCCAGTTGTGTAAGCCAGTGTTTGTTGGGTTCTTCCCCAGAAAGTGCCTTTTTGGGGACATTAGGACAATCAGCTCCTTTCACTTGTAATGTAACATGAGTTCATGGACTGTGTGTAGAGGAGGCCAATGTGCGTTCTGTAGCATCAGGGACTTCCTCTGCAGTCCTGACGTGCTCTCTTTTACTACGAAGGTTTTTCCCCAGTTTATTAATATGGAATTTTACTGACCTTTCACTGCAGCCTTTGCAGCTTCACCTTGCTCATTAAAAGAGTTTAATGGCAACTGCACGCTTTGGCCAGGGCCTTCCATAGCACATTTCAAACCCTGAGCTTGGGGCAATGGCATCTCATCATCCTCCTCCTCAAGAGAAGGGGCCTAGTGTCTTAAGGAGGGCATTCCCTTGTGCCATGTCTCTGTGTATCCAGAGCATGTTGGTGTGTCCCTACCATCACTGTGGCTGTGGGAGGTGGCACACAGGGATGCTTGTGCTGTGTTGACTCCTCTGGCAGCAGTGTGGGGCTCCTCCTTGGGCAGGAGCTGTTTCCTGTGCTCGGGAGATGAGTCAGGTGTGGGGGCAGGTGGATGAAAGGGCTGGGACTGGAGATCAAGGTTGTTCACCCTTGCTGAGGGAAGAGGAGGAATCAGACATGCAGGATCCCCAGGCATGCTCTTCCGGCTGTCCCCGCGGTCTGTGGAAGTTCCTTTCATCCTCACTGCGGGAGTTCTTTGCGTGGCTGGATGAAAACACCCCATGTTGCCTCGAGCGGGACGTGCAGGGGCTGTTCCCACCATGGCTTCCTAGCCAGGAGCTGGTGTGGTCAAAGGGAGCAATGTTGTGCCCGGAGGGTACAGCCCAGCTTCTCTCATGCCTTGTGGTGTCCCGTCTGTGCTGGCCAGCCCCAGGGCAGGAGAAGCATCTCTGGTGTGGAGATGGGGACCAGCCTTTTGATGGCCATCCGTCTTCAGTCCCTTCTTGTTTCCAGCACTCCATGGGGTGTTTCAGAGCCTGATGAAAGTTGCGGTTGTAGAGAGCATAATTCAGGGGTGAATAAGGAACTACAATAAAAGGCAGAAGCAGAAACCAGGTAATGGAAAGACCTTTCTTTAAGATACCTCAGAAGTGAAGCTGATGGGTTCTTTGTGTCTCTTCCCATGTGGAGTTACCTTCAGCTTTCTTTTCAGCTTTCGCTTAATTATTGCACATCCATGTAGATGGTGACATGGGCAATTCCCAAGCTTCCAGATGTTTGAAGCTTTAGGTGACATCCAGAGGGCTCAGCACCTCTGGAACATGGGCCTATGGATGCCCAGGTGGTTTTGGAAGTGATGGAGAAGCATCTTGCTTCGAGCATAGGGAGAGCCCTGACTGATGGTGACCTGTCTTCCATGTGCAGAGATGGGATCCCCCCATACAGAATTGGGAGCAAGAAGCAGCTTCAGCGGGAAATGCATCGGAGCGTCAAGGCCAACGGTCAAGTTTCTCTACCTCATTTTCCGGTGAGTGCAGGTGGGAGCTGCATGGTCTGGGTTGGCCATGGGAGATGTTGGGATTGGGAAGTGGCACACGTGGAGGGAAGGAGCAGGGGAGGAGAGTGTTTCCATCCCTACGTCATGCCAGAGAAGAGATGCAGCTTGGTGTTGAGCAGGAGCCATGTGCTCTCAGCATCCTTGCAAAGTCCTGCTTGTGTACGGTCTGTACAGCCCCGGTTTGGTCCTTCCTTTAAACCGAGGTGCTAATTAAGGCTCTTCAATGGCACTTAATTTGTCCTCCTGGGCTAAATCCCAGCAGCGATGCCCAGGTTGGGTCCGGTGAGAGCCTTGGCTTTGGCCACCACCTTCACACCTCCACTGGTGCTGAGGCTTGGCATCCTCCGCATCGCTGGTGGCCTTGGAGAGCATCCTCATCTCCTGTGAGCGATGGGAAGCAGGAGCTCGCAGTCGAGGTGTTTGCAGTGGATACAGGCCTGGCTTGGGGGGCTCCGTGCTCTCCAGAATTACCTCTCTGACTTGCTAATTCAGTTGGCTCGCAGGCTCCCGATTCCTGCAGCGAATAAACTGTTTACACAGACAAGTACAAACTTATCTTGTCTTGAGATTAATGTGCTAAAACTCCTCTTTCTGCTGTGTTAAGCAGCAAGAAACCATAGCTGAGATTTCTGGGGTGTGTGGGGGGGTGGTTTATGTGGTTTGTTCTTTCTGGTATCTTTTTTCCCCTTCCTTCCCCTTCCTCCCTAAAGAAAGTTCTATAGCCTGAGCTTGTAAATTAGATTATTTTGTCCCAGGGCGTGCAAATCGACTTTCTCTGTAAGGCAGTGCTTTGATCAGGGACTGAATAGAGCCAGCTTGTGTAAGAGTGACAATTTCCAGCAGAGTGGCCTTTTTCTACCCTCACATCATTTCTGGAGCTAAGTGGTTGCCGGAGAGAGGCCCCACCTCATCTGGTGGGCAGTGTGTGAAAGAGCTGGCAGTTCAGCTTTGGGGGGGGAATAAGAGGGAAGAGGGGCGAGGAGTGGGGTGCGTGGGGTGGCGGAGGGAGGGCACAGGCCGTGGGAGGTTTCTTTTTCCTCCTTTTCCTGGGTTTTCCCTCCCCTTTTCCTGCCATGTTTGCTTCTCTTGGCAGAAATCCGCGGTTTTGCCTCTTTATATTCTGCACTTGATTTGGAGATGTTCCCTTTTTCCCTTGATAGATCTGCTTGAGGCAGCCAAGCTCAGCAGTGTAGCACCACTAGCCTGCAGCAGCTTTCTTCATTTTCTGTACAAAGAGATGGAAAGGGGAGGGGGGGGGAAGAGATCTAGGACACTGTTGAGACAACACTACCTCAAAGGTGCCCAGTGTGTAGCCAGGAAATAAATTACCAGCACTTCTCTGATCTGCAACCGTTTGACTTCTTCTTTTTTCCCCCCCTCTTTTTTCTTCTCTTTTCCCTTTTTCTCCCCCATCTTATTTTTTCTAATTTCCAACTCCTTTCTGTTTATCCTCACTTTATTCCTTGAGTTAAAGTCTCCCCCTCCCACCTCAGAGGCGGTTTTTTTGGGTTTTTTTTTTTTTTTCTCTTTTCCCTCTATTTTTTTGATGTTTGACAACAGTCTTTGAAGATTTTCTACTTCAGAGTAGCTACTGATGGGCTGGTTGTACTACAGAGAGAACAAGCGGGGTTCCTCAGAGTGCGACCAACTGCTCCTGCCGAAGGCAAACGCTGGTGGGGAGGATGTCACTCCATGAGGCCACAGCACTAGCTCATAAAAATCCAGAGCAGACCATGCCTTATTGCGGTCGTCTTTTCATCCAAACATGGAGACACAACAAGTGTAGCGGGGCCAGCGATGCCGCTCCGGCTAAACATGCCTTGTGCCTTCTGTCCCTGCTCCTTGTAGAGGACCCACCGCCTTCCCAAGGAGATGACCCCGGTGGAGCCGGCTGCCTTCGCCGCGGAGCTCATTTCCCGCCTGGAGAAGCTGAAGCAGGAGCAGGAAGCCATGGACAGTCTGGAGGAGAGGCTGCAGCAAATCAAGGAGGTAGGAGGATTAACCCTGCCGGGGCTGGGCACAGCTCGCCGCATGCCGCCCCGCTAACGTTGGGATGGGATTGGGATGGGATTGGGATGGGATTGGGATGGGATTGGGATGGGATTGGGATGGGATTGGGATGGGAGGGGGCCGTATCCTGCCCAAGGTGGGGAGTGTGTTTGGTGGCACTGCATTCCATGAGCTGGGCGGGGGGGTTTGTTCCGGTGCACACCTCTCCTGCTCCCCGTGCTCTTGCATTGATTCCTCGCCATCGCTTGGCCGGCAGGACGAGGAGAAGGAGGGCTCGGAGCTCCCGGGCAGCCTGCAGAGCAGTCGGGAGATGGCGAACCCGCAGCACCCGCTCTCGCTCCTGCCCTCCAGCAGCTACGAGGAGGACCCCCAGGCCATCCTGGACGAGCACCTCTCCCGCGTGCTGAAGACCCCCGGTTGCCAATCACCGGGCATGGCCCGGCACAGCCCCCGTGCCCGCTCCCCCGACCGCTTGCCCGTGGGCAAGCTGCCACCCGGCGCGGCCTCGCTGGCGGCGTGCACCTTGCTGGGCAAGGGCTTCATCACCAAGCAGACCACCAAGCACGTGCACCACCACTACATCCACCACCACACCGTGCCCAAGACGAAGGAGCAGATAGAGGCAGAGGCTGCTCAGAGGGTGCAGTGCTGCTGCCCAGCAGGCAACGACTTCTACTGCTACCCCAAGTGCAAGGGACACCCCAAAAACACCGACCCGCCTCTCCCTCCGCTGGAGCCCTTTGGGTAAGTCATGAGCATCTCCCCACTGCATCCCCCCCAACCGTCACCCCTCTGCCATGGGGATGGTCAGCACAGGGTCTGACGGTGAGCTCCTGTCTCCTTTTTGCCATCAGCAGGACAGGGACGCTGCTGAAGAGGCCGGGCAGAGGAGCGGATAGCATCGCCCTGCCACTCAGTGATGGGGGGCTGCCTGGCCCCGGTGGGGTACAGCTACCTGGGGGTGAAGCAGACCGGGCACAGAACGTCTGGCAGTGGATGCTGGAGAGCGAGAGACAAAACAAGCACAAGCCCCATAGGTAAATACACAGCTGTCTGCAGCAGTATCGCTCACGGTAAATATTTATATATTACATAGCCTGTCTATTTTTACAATTGCTAAAAACAAATGAGACTCTTTGCTCCTCCGGTTCAATATAAAAGCTGTTCCGCAGAACCAGAAAAACCACAAAAATGTCATGTTTTTGGCAATAAACCTCCTTTCATGTTATGACAGACTTTTGAGAGGGAGCGAGCAGAATAGGAGCTGCTATTAAAGTCATATTTTCCAGCTTTTCTAACCCGACTTCTTCCCCTCCCCAAGCACACAAAGCACAAAGAAGGCCTACAGCTCCGACTGTGCCAAGGGGGCCCCCAGCCGGCACCACCCGTGGGGGACCAGCAGCCACCCCCGTGGGGCACAGCCTGCTCACCCCTTCGTCCAGGACCCCGCCATGCCACCGCTCACCCCCCCCAACACCCTGGCACAGCTGGAGGAAGCGTGCCGCCGCCTCGCTGAGGTCTCCAAGCCACAGAAGCAAAGGTAACAGTGGTGGGAGGGATGGAGCTGGTCCTGTGGTGAGAGCTGGGGAGGTTTGGTGGGTGCTGATTGGGTTCATCTTCAGCCAGCACCCAGGTGGGATGTGGGCGAGGTGGGGGCTGAGCATCCCTGGGGGCTGAGCATCCCTGGGGGCTGAGCATCCCTGGGGGATGAGCATCCCTAGGGGCTGAGCATCCCTGGGGGCTGAGCATCCCTGGGGGCTGAGCATCCCTAGGGGCTGAGCATCCCTGGGGGATGAGCATCCCTGGGGGATGAGCATCCCTGGGGGCTGAGCATCCCTGGGGGCTGAGCATCCCTGGGGGATGAGCATCCCTGGGGGATGAGCATCCCTGGGGGATGAGCATCCCTGGTGGGCCATGTGGACATCGTCCTCCTCGCCTAAGGGTCATCCATGGCCAGGCTCATGGCCTGAGCCTCCTTATTCCAACCCCACCCTACACTGGCACACATAGTTTGAGTCCTAGCCTATTACTTCCACTCTCTTGCTGGCTGTAATTCGTCCATTTTTCCTCTGGGATGGACTCCAGCTACATACCAAGTGGGGAATTGGCCTGGTTATCATTCATTTGGGTATGGAAGGATGAATTAGCCCACAGCATTTTTAATTCTTCCTTTGATTGTTTACAACATGTGAGGCTTGATACAAAGAGCGAACTTAATGACCCGCAGGAGACTTCGGTTGTATTTCAACTATGGTTTATTAAAGTTTGGGGTTTTTTGCTCTCCTCCTTCCCCACTTACCCTCCCCTCTCCCCACTTCAGATGTTCAACCTCAAATCAGCAGAGGGATCGAAACCACTCCGCTGCCGGGCCAGGGGGAAGCACCCCTTTCTGCAATGCAGGCCTAACAACGGAAGAGTGAGTATTGTGCACACAGAAAGGGATTGGGAAACACGGATAGAGATATATATAATAGTAATAATTCTATTTTCATTAAGTGGATCGTGCTTTGAGGACATTTTTCTATCTGAAATTTCATCTTTCACACATCCTTCTTAAAGAACAAAACATTCTCAAATCTTGTCTGTGGCTCTTTTAAAGCTGCATTCCTGTAAAGTGGACAAAGATTGGATTAGTCTAATTACAGGATGGTTCTTTTAACCAGAAATCTGCTACAGAGAGGTCTAAAATGGCCTAAATAATTAAAGTTTTCTTTCTTACCCTCTTCATCTTAAGCAATGAGTAATGTTTGAAGTCCAGGCTGAGCCACCTGACTGGAGCCTTTCATTTTTAATTGGTTGACCTTAAGTCCACCAGCTGTCTTTGCTAGCAGCTTTTTTTCTGAAGCCACTCTACAAAGACTTAGAACAAATTAGGAAGACTAAATTACTGCGGACTAACACTCTGTGACCTTTTGACATGCCGAGTGTACATTGCCTCAGCAGCAGTTGTAGATTGGCCCGCGCGGTATTCACCAGAGCGTTGCCATTTTGCTGGGTAATATTGTTTTAATTACTCTCCAAGAAGGGGTTCTTGGTGCACATGACAAGATCCAGTTAATTTTACCCTCGCTGGGCAAAACTAAGGTTGCTTGTGTACGGCATGTGATGGGGCTGGCGGTGGTTTTTGCTTTGTGAGCTGGTGCTTGCAGGTGGTTTTGTGCATGAGATGCAAGTTGGGGAGATGTGTTGTACGAAGGCAAATGAAGCCTTTAAGAATCAGAGATGTGCAGAGGGGTTGGAACTGGATGGTCTTAAGGCCTTTTCCAACCCAAACTATTCTATGGTTCTATGAATACAGGGGATCACTGGGTAGAGGTTAGCCCATGGTGAGCCCTACGCTGGCCCATGGTGAGCCCTACGCTGGCCCATGGTGAGCCCTACGCTGGCCCATGGTGAACCCTGATGCTTCCAGCAAGCACCTAACCTCCCTCCCTCCATTCTCCATCCATAAACTGATAGGAGGTCTCTGCTGCCCGGAGCTGAGTGCTTGTGGTGCCACAGTTCCCATCACCACAGCGAGCAGGAGCTGTTGTGGGAGCCCAGCAAAGGGCTGTGCAAACACAGCATGACAAATGCACAGCATTTGGAATATTTGATTGCCCAGGTCACACCCAGGGTATTTCTGACCCGCGTTCCCTGTGGCAGGAACGTTGCTGGATTGAGTGCAGTCTGGTCCTAAATGGAAAAATAGAGGGTTTTGTGTGTCTCCTGTTTTTCAGGCACAAAGAGCCAAAGAAAGTGCCGGTTGTTCACACCTCTCACTCCAGTGAGCTGGTTGTCACCTACTTTTTTTGCGGAGAAGAAATTCCCTACAGGAGGATGTTAAAGGCGCAGAGCCTGACACTTGGGCTCTTCAAAGAACAGCTGAGCAAAAAGGGAAATTACAGGTAAGAAGCTGTGATTTGTTTGGTCTTTAGTATATTCCAGTAAATAAGCGGATACTTTGCGGCTCTGTTCACAGTGGCACAGAGGCTGCAGCTCTTACTCTCGTCCCGCTCAAACCAAGAGCATCTTTGTGGGGCCAACTCCCCTCCATCTCTCCCCCTCAGTAGCATTAGGGTGCAGGATGGCTGCGTTCTTGGTCCAGACCTTGTCCAAAAAGCTTGAGTACCAGGGAGGGCCTTGTGGCAAAGGCATGGAGCAGTGGTGTGAGGTTTCCAAACTGAGCCCTTTCACCTTGCTGTGGCCTCCTTGCTTTGTCTACTCATTGAGCTTCTTAATTATTAATGTTTTGCAATGGTGTGGCCATAAATGGGGTCAGGGAAAGGTTGGGATGCTGCATCTGAGTGGACATGGAGCAGAAATGCAGCCAGCTTGCTTTGTGCTTCATTAGGGGAAAAGAAACCTTTGCCCTGCAGGGAAAGCTCCACCAGTGACACTCAGTTCCTCCTCAGGATTGCTCGGGATCCCTGCCCGTCTGGTTTCCAGGGCCCAGTCCCAGTTTAAACAGTTTGCCCTTCCCATGGCAGTAGCTTCACATTTTCCGATCATCTGCTGGCACTTCTGCAGGGTGAGCAGGAGAGGGGAGTTCCGACTGTAAGTCCTGAATTTGGTGGTGCTTCAAAGAGCAGAAGCCTTGTTCTGTCACTGGCAGCCTCTGCTGTGTCCTCCAAAGGGTCACTTGGGCTTGGTGTGAGGAGTTCCCAGCTCCATCACTGGCCTGTCCCTAGCCTTGGGAAGTCCGCCCATGCAGATCAGAACTGGGTCACCCAAGGATGCTCGCAGGCTTGGAATCTGTTGTGAAGTGGGGTTGGGGCTGAAGTCCTGCCAGTCCTTGCCCAAAACCACCTTTGCAGCTGCCCAGCTGCCATCAGATGGCAGCAACCTGCAAGTACACCCAACCTGGACAACCTGCAGGAGAGATCCCTGTGCTTCCTGCACCCTTGTGCCATTTCCCAGCCCCTAAAGCCTTTCCCATCCTGCTGTGCTCCTCCTCTGGCTGCTGGGGCTTCATGTCCTGGTTTCCCTGACCTCCCCCCTGCTCTGCTGCTGCTCCAATGGCTGTGTAGTCCCACCCCCAGAACCATCCTTTCTGGTGTGTTTGTTGTCCTGTGACATTTTCAGTGTGATGCCCCAGTGCAGGAAAAGGCCACTGAAACCTCCGCGGCCCAAAAGCCCCTCCAGGTGCAATTATTTGTGCCTTGTCAGCCTGTAATTACTTCAGAAACTGTTTCTAAGTGACTGACAAGGATGAAACACCGTTTTGCTCAGATCTCGCCCCTTTACACCTGGGTAAAGACAATACTGAAATGGATAAAAGGAACTTGGGTATGTGCCCAGTATTTTATCTTGCCCAGACACAAGGTGAAACTAATTACACCAATGTGTGCACCTCCAGGGAATCATTCTGATCTCAGCTTTGACTCTTGGCTGGACTTGGAGTGAAACTGCGGGTGACCTTCAGGGGAAGAGGTCCGCAGTGCCCGGAGTAGCATGTGTGTTACAGGGAGGCACTAACTAGGCTGCTTTGGTCACATCTGGCATTGATTTCTTTTTAAGGCACATTTAATAAGCATGGCTTTGAAGCCGTTGCCTTTCATTTAATGCACAAAGACACGCAGAAACGCTCCACTCTCCAAATTCTTTATTGATTGGATCAGTTTGCGAGGCCGGTACCTCGGGCTCCCGCGATGCCAGAGCCATGGGGCAGCCGCCGGGAGAGCGCTGCTTTGCTTTGCTTCCCTTCCTCCCCCCCTCAAGAACAGGAGGAATTAAGCAGTGATTTAATACTGATGGCGTTAACAAAAAACAAACATCCACGCACAAAAAACTGGGTGGTGTCGGGTAATGGGAAGATGGCAGCGGTTCAGAACAGCGCTGAAGGGCCAGGCCCGCGCCTCTATTGGGGCCAGATGTCCCAGAAAATAAGGGAAAATAGAAAGGAAAGAAGCAAAAGAGCAAAGCTCGCCGCACAAAATATGCTTCAATGGCAAGCCCATTGCTGAGCGAATAAGAGCAGTGACTTGTCTGAAGATGCGTGGGGGAGGATGATGTTTTTCCCTTGCTTTGCCGCCTCTTTCTCTTGTTTTTCCCCCCTTTTCTGTGCAAAATAAGGTTGTAATTATGGAAAAGGTCAGGGCGTGTTTTCCCAAATCCAAACTCTACAAACACAGCCAGGGCTTGGGGTGGTGGAGGAAGTAGTTATGGAAGAGCGGCTCTTATCGGGAGAGGGGCGGAGAAGGGCAAAGGAAGAGAAAGTTCTTTGTAATCCATTCAAACTTGCCTTGGGTTTTGCTGGGTTTGGTTCAAGGCTGGCCTGGGGAATTGCGGCCTTGACCTGCAGCATCAAAGGTGGTAGGAGCTGGGCCGTTGACTTCAATGAGCGCAGGCTCTGAAGGGCTTGAAGAAGGTGGTTTTCTCCTTGCTGAGCCATTAAAGATGCAACACATGTCAGTTCAGCTTGGAATGACTGTACAAAAATAATCCCTCACCGTACCTGGACTGCATGGGGCTGGTTTCATCTCTTTGGACTGAAAAGGCAGCTTTTATCCCCCACCAAAATAATTCTGCCCTAAAAATACATAGACTTGCGGGCTGTTGGTTCGGGGTAGTTTAAAAAGGTGGAATAGAACAGGCACTAGAAAAGAAATCAAATTCTAACCCCCGTCTGTAGCTCTTCAGGTTTTAATAGTAGAAAGGAGCTTAATTTGGTCTCCTTGCCCATCCTCCTAAAAGAGGAATTGCAAAACCCTTTCCCCTAACAAACATCGGCCAACCCCGGTTGTGTGGAAACTACAGGGGAGGGGTTAATTTTTATACATATATATATATGGTTTATATATATATACGTTTTACTCTTTGTAATCCATCTGATGAAGGTTTTTCCATCCCTGGCGATCAGATGGCAAAGCCCTTTTCCAAGGGAGCAGGCATGTCCGAGGAGGTGTGCGGCGGCAGACGGACAGGCTCCCTAAATGCTACCCCTCTGAATGGAAGCCCTTCATTTGTGCATATGCAATTAAGCAGCCTTAGAAGGAAGAAAGCTCCAAACGGGATAAAAGGAACCTTTAATCAAGAAGCTGAACGGTCTAATTCAGGATAATAGAGGGGTCCTTACTGTTTGACACAGGAGGGGTGGGGGTGCTTTTTTGTCTCTGAGAGCCTTGGCTTCATGTTCTAACGACCCGGAGCAAAAGAGCAGGAATGTGGGACACTGCTACTTGACCTCCTGGTGTCACATCCTGCAGGCTGGACCAGGGCTACTCCCTGCCTCCCCACTGCTAGGAAGCATCACAGGGGCAGGAGTTTCTGCCACTTAAAATGGATCCATGAATTAGGCACTTGGTTGTTTCGAACGCAAGGCTCCTGGGTTGTTTTCTCTCAGTAGGACTGGAGAGTTGCAGCTTCTGCATTGCAGGAAGCTGGGATGGTTTTCTTTTAATCCATCCCTCTCCCTAAAAAGCCTCTCCTTTTAATAACAGTTGCTAATTTTAATGTTGGGCTTCAGCTTTGAAACAAGAAAACACATGAAAGAAAGAAGGTGGGGAGAGAGGGGAGCCTTAAGAATGCATTGCTTTGAAATGCTATTTATTTGTGTTTTAAATAAGATATTTGACCAGAAATCGCCGTGCTTTCTAATTTTCTTTACGGCTGAGGCTATCCACTGCCAACACGTACAGTTTACTCACTGTAGAAGTGGTTGTTGCTGCTGAGGAGTGTGCTCCCTCCATCCCATCTCCATCCCTGCAGCTCTGGGGATGCTTTCATGTTGCAGGACCTGAGCAGCCCTGAGGTTTTCCTGGCCATGCTGGGTGCTGGAGGAGCATCCTAGGAGGGAGAGATTGGAGAGTTGTGGTTAAAAGAGCTGCCAGAGCATCCTTTGCTTTTTACCTTTTGATTTTTAACCGTGTTTTACTTCTCCTTCACCACAGATACTACTTCAAAAAAGCAAGCGACGAGTTTGACTGCGGGGCGGTGTTTGAAGAGATTTGGGAAGATGAAACCATCCTGCCCATGTACGAAGGGAGGATCCTTGGGAAAGTGGAAAGGATCGATTGATGGCATCTGCGCTTCGTAAGGGAAGTTAAGCTGGGAAAGGCTCTGGACACACACAGCAGTAGTGATGACAAGGAAAGGAGGAAAACAGAAACCAAACTCTGAAGGAAAGTTTTGAACCAATGAAGAAAACAAGTGAGGTCTGTGAAGACTTTGCTGAATTAGCCTTAGAGGAGAAAAAAATGGCATTTATTATTCATGAGTTGGGTACTGAGTGATAAACCCCCTGAACTATTTATTAGAAACATGACCACTGTTGGCTATTGGAGATGCAGACCCTGTTTGAGAGACTTCCATACATAATATATGATTTCCTGGGGATCTGAAATCTATGGACTAAGAGAAACTGTGTATAGCTTACCTTAACAGTAATCCTTATTGATATTTATTGAACAGTCTGTTTTCCCTTAAGTCCAGTTTTTGGATATGCTGCTTTAACAATGGAGAAGAGAGGGGCGGGGAAGTGGGGTGATGGGAGGAAGGATTGTTTTCCTATATTGTTCCCACTATCTAAAGCGGGGAGTTCAGCTGTGAGCACGTTCATGCTTCAGTTTTGGTTGGAGGGAAGGAGTCACCTTGTGCCCAGTCTCTCGCCCGAGTGAAATAACAATAATAAAAGGCAAAATCAAGACACTGTCCTACCACCCACCTGGAGACCGGTGCATCTTAATCTATGCTGCTCTTAATTGGAAATAAAGGTCTTAAGCATTAATGTATCTTAGACGCAATAGAAGAACAGCAACTTGTGATTTCTGTGCATGGATTTCTGCAGTGTGAGGTGTTTGTTTGCTTTGCTGCTGTCAGGGGTGAGGGTACGGTGTGGTGGCCAAGGCCTCATGATGGAGGCAAGGCAGAGCAGAGCGCTGAGCCTGGGAGAGCTGTAGAAGCCATCCAGTTCCCATTCCCATACTTAGCACCAAAAGGACACGTTGCAAAAGCCAGGTTAAAAAGGAAAGTACGTATTCCACATAGCTAGCTAATTTTTTTAGCCATTCTACTTCAATGTTAGCACTACTTGTATTTCAACACATGTATCTACGATGGGGCATGACTTCAGGCCGGTGTGGAGCGCAGGAATCCTTGTGTGGTGGTTCCTGGTCGGGTTTTTGGTTGGGTTTGTTGGCTGTTCGGGGTATTTTTTGCCTTCCCTTCACATCCCCCATGTGAGCCCGTGGGAGATGAGGGGGAAGGCTCTCTGCATCCCTTTGGCAGAGCTTCATGTGTGCATGTGCGTGGATGTCGGGGGCAGAGTGGCCCTTTCCCGATGAGAAGACCTTGCATTTCTACAGTTGGGTTTTGTGTTGATTAAGTTAATCTGTGCATTCTGTTTGCCATTGCTACTTCGTGTAAGTCTGTATATATTGTAGAAACGTATGGTGAAAATATTAATACACTATCTCTAGTGTTTTTAAAACTGAATCAGTACAGTACCTGTGCCTGCATGGCGTTACGAGGCCATGCGTCGCCCTATATTCAGGGTCCAAGCTTTCCCTTGTTTGTTTAAGGGGCTTATGTATAAATCTATTTTATGCCTTTTATTACAAGTCCTGTACTCATGACTTTTGCCATGGCATTTTGTTCTACTTATACTGTAAATTATGCATTATAAAGAGTTTCATTTAAAAAAAATTACTTGGTACAATAATTATTGTAATTAAGAGATGTAGCCTTTATTAAAATTTTATATTTTTCAAATTAATATTGTCTGACTTTTTTTTCCCCCTTAATGCCTTAAATGTTTTTTTCTCATGTAAGGTAGAAACAGCAGCTGAGCTCGACCCTGCCCTTTCCCTCTCCTGCCATGGCAGGGACTGTTCCCATTGGGAAGCTCAGGTGAGGCAAGGCAAAGCTGGGGCTGCACTTCAGTGCAACGATTAAATCATACAGCTCCTTCAGGTAACAGACCCCAATTTAGCATCACCTTACTGCAAGGCTGAGCCTACCTGATGGAGAGAGAGCAGGCTGATGGAGGAGTGAGGACCTCCTCTTGCTCTGTGAGTGGGTTCATGAAGCCAGGGTGTGATGTTCAAAGGGATGTAGTGGTCCAGGCGATGGCACATCAGAGCCTTCAGCATTAGGTGATGGGGGGGTGGTCACAGCCTTAGCCCAGGTGGAGTTGAGCTGGCACTGCTCACCTGCATCACCTGCCAGAGCAAAACATACCTTTGTCGAGTCACACAATCATGGAGGGGTTTGGGTTGGAAGGGACCTTAAAGCCCATCCAGTTCCATAGGCAGGGACACATTCCACTGGACCAGGATGCTCAAAGCCCCGTCCAACCTGGCTCACAGTTAGCTAAGTCCTGGCTAATGCGGCTGTATTGGCCAAGATGAAGAGGAGAGAGATGTGATGGAAGGTGCTGAGCATGACAAACACTGAGGAGCTCTCACCCCTCTGCCTTCCCCCCATTGGTATTTATGGCCCAAACCCTATTGCATAGCTGAAAGAGCTTAATTTGTTCCTGAGGGAAGCTGCCCATTCCAGGCATGGATTTGTCTCCCAGCTGTCGCCCAGACCTTCCCCGGCTCAAGCGAGCAACCCCGGGAAAGCAATTGTGGAAATGCTTTTGGTCTGTTGGTAACCAAAGCCAGCCTCTTTTCTTCTGCTACACCAATGGCACCAACCAGGACTTCCCCCCCCACCCCCTTCTCTCTCCACCCTATTTTTTTCTATGAGGTTTTAAATTATCTGGGTTATTTTGTGTGTATGAGAAGACTTCATTTAAAACATCAGTAAAACTTCTATCAAAGGGCTCCGCTTCACACTGAGTACACAGAGCTCAGCACTGAACCCTGCGGTTCAAGGGAGCTGCAGGCACTTTTACTCATTTAAATGGATGGTGCCTTGTTTTAGAAAAGCCATCTGAAGTTCATGGGGTTCATCTTAATTGATAAGCTGGACATAACGGATGGGTGTAGGGAGACTTCAGCGACATAAGGGAAGAAAGACCGAGCTTTTTCCCCCTTCTCTTTTTTTAGTCTCCCATCAAAGGTTGGGAACTTAGCACTACACCGTAGTATTATTTTTCTTCTGCTATTAAAATGAATCACACTGTGCCTAATTCTTCTTGGGAAGATGAATGTGTTTGAGGCAGCTTGAAGCCATTCAGCGCCTCGCAAGCCTTTGCATCTCTCTATCAATGTTCCAAAATACCTCTGTTTTTTGGATGTCTGTAGAAACAAAATATAAAATGGCTTCAAATACATGGCAGGCTGTTTAGTGGAGATGAAAGGGTATTTGAATAGTCTTTTAAAATGAATGAAAAGTGAATACTCTCTTCTGTTTCAATTATAAGTGGGACATGGAGCTCGTTAGACACCACCTTAATGTGTGACACTGAAAACGTTCACCTGCCTTCAGTGCCTCGGAAGCAGTTTGTTTTGCAGCTCTGCTCGGGCTGGAGATGGTGATTACAGCTTGGCCTTGTCAGCTGCTAAACGGGGAGGCAGCGTGGGAAAAGTGCAGTATCCAACCTGGCTTGAAGTGGAACAGGAGGTGGGGAGGGAGCAGGAGCCTCATTCTGACCCAAGGGTTGGGATTCTTTAGGTTAGCTCATCAGGTTAAACAAAACCAGTGCCCACAGCACCCCTTGCAGTGCTCTGGCACTTACCAAACTGTCCTGGTTTGGTGCTTCCAGGGAAGGGATCCAAGATGCCCCAGGTTGGGGTCTTCCAGAGGAGGGACATCGATAACAAGAGCCCTGCGCTGTGGAAAGGATGATGTGAGTGGGACCTAACCACTCCGCACACTTAAATCACACTAATAGTTAACACTTGGAGCATCTTTTGTCTTCGAAGCCTGCTGGAAACATTCATTAAGCCCCACAGGACCCATGGAGGTAGGTTACCAGCCTGCAGTAGACCATAGCATGGTGGAGAGTTGGCACTAATGGGCCTCGTGTGTGCTCTGGGGGCTGCGTCACCGTCCAACACAAACACCAGCCCTGCTGTCTGCACAGCTAAAAGGCATTGATGGACCTTTAATGGTCCTCAGGAACGTTCAGGGAACGGAGCCTGGAGGGAGCAGGGGGCTGGGAATCACCTTGAGGCTTTTTTAGGGAGAAAACTCGCTTTCCCAAGTGTTCCACAGCTGGAAGTTGTTCAAGGGGCAATGGGCTTGCAGTGGGGAATAGGGCTGGGGAGGGGGCAGCCATGGGGTCCATCCTCTCTGCGATAAGTAGGGACAA
>JASSUY010001605.1:0-19301 GCA_032466535.1 Forpus xanthops
GGTCACGTGTGCCGGAGGCGGAGGCCCGGCCGCCGCACCCGGAGCCGCCGCCATGCTGCTGCCGCTTCCCGGCCGCCCCCGCCTCGGGCAGGCCCCGCTCCCGGCGCTGCTGCTGTTACTGGCGGTGGTGGTGGGCCCGGCGCTGCCCATCTCCTTCCAGCTACCGGGCAAGGCGCGGAAGTGCCTGCGAGAGGAGATCCACCGCGACACGCTGGTCACGGGCGAGTACGAGATCGGCGCCCCGCCGGGCTCCTCCACCGGACCTTCCGCCAACCTCAAGGTGCGACCGCAAGCAGCGCCCGGAGGGGCGGGGGGAGGCGGCGGGTGGGGGTAGGCCGTGGCGGGCGGCGTGTCCCCGCCTTCCCGGCCGTGCAGGGGCGGAGCGTGGGGAAGGTGACGTTCCTCACGCGTGACACGGGATACGCGTGGATTCGCGGCGGGCCTGGCCTGCGGGGAGCGATGGCGCAAGGTTCGCCTTGCGGTGGGGCCTGCTGCTCCCCCGGGGCTCTGCAGCCTGGGTATGGGGTAGCGGGGACTGAGACAGGAGCTTGGGTCGAGCCAAAACCTGGCTTTTTCACCCCAAAGATCTGGTGGCATCCGTTCGGCGGTCGGATTCTACGGCGTCTGGCTGGCCGCACCGCAGCGATAAGCTGCTGGCAGGGTGTGAGGAGGAAGGAGTTACGGTGACGTGGCTTTAAGGGATGGAGCAGCCTGCTGCAGGGATAGGGCAAGGTGGGGTATTAGAAACCAGGTTTTGGTACACAAAATGGATGTTCCCATCTTAATTTATCGTGTCTCACATGGATTTTAAGGAGGCAGGTGTTTGCTGCAGGGAAGGAAATGATCTTAAGGGATATTTAGGGAGTATAGGTAGAAGGTCAGCAGAGTGTATGTGACTAATACACCTATGTGACAAGCAGATTTTAAAACTTCAACGGCTTCACTTTAATTCTGTCCACAGTTTGCCTTCCCCAGCCTGTCTTCAGATTCCCCACCTAGCTGAGTAAGGGCTTTTTATTTCTCTCTAAAGCCCCAAAGGCTTCCAACATAAGCATGCAGAGATAAAATATTATCAGGAGTCTCTAAAGTTGGTGTTATTTGGATCTGAACTCAAGCTGGCCTTCCAGCAGCAGCCTACAGACACCTGAAGGCCTTGTGTTATTGGCAGTTGTGCTTGGAAATAGCTAAGAAAGGCTGTTTCTGTAGTTTCTCTTTTAAATAAACCTTGTTCTGCTGCTCTTACATCATTTGTAAGAGGAAACTTGCCTCTAGATAGGCAGAACCAAACCGTGCTAATGCTTTAACACATTTCTATAGTATTGGCATGGTAACGTGCATGTATTTCAGATTAAATGCTGTGTTCCCACCTGCCTCTTACCACCAGGTGATCAAGCCTTCTGCTTCTCTGGTTGCCCACTCTTAGATCAACCCATCCCACAGTCTCATCCAAACCCTCACTTTTATGGCAGGACTTGTCTAGGGAGGTGGTGAAGCAATGAATCCCACTCTTGGGTTTTAGTCTGGCTTTGCTGGTGAAGCTGATATCCAGGTAGGACTGCTCATGGAAGCTCTGTTTTCTTCTATCTGCAAAATAAAAATAAATTAAAAAGAAGTCTAGTACTAGTTTGAAAAGCTACAAAGAGTAAACAGTAATTTATGAAATCTTGCTTTCCTTCTTACTGTTCAGGTGTGCTGTGGCATCCCAGCATGCTGGCTTTGTTTCAAGTGCTGTAACCCCTCTGCTAGGTGCGTGCTTCCTGTCTGTGCCTGTGTGAGGCAGGTTAGTTCAGGACACCATGACTGCAGGTTGTGTCTCCTGCGCTGCATGGCCTGTTTCAGCCGCCTGCATCGAGACAGCAAGTGTAGGAGGCTAGTAGTTAGTTCTGGCTGGGCTCGGTTCGGTTCCTGTCGGTGAGCTCAGTTGTGTGCGTGTGACACCCTGCGCTAACAGTGGCACCCTCTGTGTTGGAGGAATCCACAGGCCCTGCCAGCTGGCTGCTGAGGGATGGAGTCAGGGCAGCGGAGGTCCCGCTTGGTCCTGCCACGTGCCCCTGCCCCATTGTTCAGGCGGGTGCTTTGGGGAACTGTTGGGCTGTTTGTCAAGGGCAGACAATGCCCTGTCTGTAGGGGACTGCGTTACTGTAAATAACGTTAGAATAGCATAAAAAATCCCTTTCAGGTCAACTCCCCCACAAGTGTTCTGGCCGGGCTATTCGCAGCGTCTCCCTCCCCCGCAGTCCCGTCTGAATGGGCCATGGTTTTGGATGATTTCGGTAATGCTATTCAGTTTTGATGAAAGCAGATAGCAGAGCTTTTACTGTCCAGAATCCTGTTCATGAGCAGGCTGTTGTTGGAGCTACAAAGGGCAAAAATGGATCAAGCTACATAATATTCTCTAGCTAAAGATTAGCTCTGGTGTCTACAAAGCCCTAAGGGAATGGTGCTTAAAATAATAGGGACATTTGAGAACCTTCTTCATTGTGTTCTTGTGACGGCTTCTTAGGATGGAGAACCCAGTGTGCAGATGATACGGTATCACGCTCATGAAGCTAACATCTTGTTAATCAAGAATGCCCCATTAAATGGTGTGTACTGTACGGTGGCCAGCACACATGCTTTTGCTCTGTGTTTGTGTGGTCAAATGTGGACAGTCATGTACTTCAGTGGGGCCTGCTTACTTGAGCTGTGTGCCTCCAACAGTCTGGTGGCTTCAAGACAGGAGGTGGCTTGTGGCAGGCAATGGCAGCACAGCTGCCTGTGCCTGACTGTGCAGACATGCTTTCATCTGCTCACCACTTGAACGCAGGTAGAGCACTGAGCAGAAACTAGAGTGCGGGAGGAGAAAAGTGCTCCTCGTTGTTCTGAGATGCTGACAAATACCATATGGTGCAGGGGCAGCTACAGCAAATCCTGCAACAGACAATTATGGGATAATCTATATCTAGAGGAAGCTTGTTCCTAAAGTCTTGTCTGCAGTGTTTTTTATCCTGAGGCACAAGGGTTTATATACTTAATTATTTTTCCTGCCTAATGCAGCACACATTATCCATGTGATAGTCTGTACTTGTTCCCAGTCCAGTAGGCTGCTGGAATCAGTGGTATTCCATGGCAGGAAGTTAACTGGGTATAATAAAAATAAAGAGTGTTTCCTTAGAATAATTTTGCGTACATAGCTCTTTTGTATGGCGTTTGTACAAAGAAACAAGGCTATTTTTCTTTTGCTAGATTGAGTAAAGGAGGATGTCTTACTTTCTCCATACCACAAATAAGTTTGTGTACTTCCATTTTTATACCTTTAACATTATTCCCAAGCCTTTTAGTTTTTTCACCTCCAAGATTTCCGAAGATCCATAGGAACATCAAACGTCTGTGTTTTTTCAAGCATACTTTTAGAAACATAGAGTTGAGGGGAACTGGGAGGCATTACAGTGGAACACGCGCTATTGATTTTCATGCAGTATACCTTCACTTTTACCCCTCTCCATGGTCAGAGTATTTCTACTGGAGAGAGCTTTGAATTGAGCACAAAGTGTGCACCATGAAACATGAGTCCTTTTGGTGAAGCATTTTTGTAGACCTTCTGCAGTTGTTGCCTATTCTTGGTAATTTCACAGACTTAGCATAAAGCAGTTATTATTCTCTCTGGGTAGTCTGAATTGTTCTCTGAAGTGGACATTTCTGTGGATCTTGGCACCCAAACCTTCCCTGTATAACTCTGGGCTCTACTGATGGCTCATTTCTAGAGAACAGATGTGCCCTTCTCCATTTCATCTTCAGGGGAATTAGTCTTTTTTTGTCCCATAAGGCTTTTCCATATCTCTGTTGCTATGGAAATTTATGAATTTTGCTTGTAAAATGAAGGCAATGAGTAACAGTGTGGTTCAGCGAGAGTTCCTAAATGTGGTCTCTGTTCAAGGGTTACAGGAGGAAGAGGAATTAGTGTGGGTTTTGTGTGTTTTAATTTTTTTTGGTTGGGTGGTTGATTGCTTTTTAGTGAGTTGGGTTTTTTTTCTATGAGAGTCAATAATTCCCTTAGAGGCACTCTGATTTTGTCAGCTCCTGGAGTGGGGATGAGGAGGGGAGGAATTGATATGGTTGCAAGGAAGGAGAGAAAATATTGAAAGGAGAAAGCAGCAGATCCAAAGGGAGGGGTAGGAGAACAGTTCCCGCACAGGCAGCGTGAGCCCACAGCAGTGAAGCAGTGTTTCTTACTCTCATTGTCTCTTGCAGATAACCGACTCAGCTGGGCACATCCTGTATGCCAAGGAGGATGCCACTAAGGGCAAGTTTGCATTCACCACTGAAGACTATGATATGTTTGAGGCCTGCTTTGAGAGCAAGCTTCCTGTGGGTAAGTGAGGTGGAAGGTGTATCAGCTGCTTCTAGCTTCTGATCACCTAGATATGTGGATTTAGGGGTATGAGTAAAGTGATCCTGAGTGTGGTCTGCAGAACGATGGTTGACTTTTAAAGCTGATCTTCAGGAGGCTGTGAGCAGTCTCACTGCAGAATATCTACTGCCAGTGTTGTGTCTGAAGTAATCCTCTGTGGCTGTTGTGTGGAGTGCTTGGGTTTTTGCAAGGTGAATCGTGTGCTCCTCCTGCAGAGGTCATCTCAGTTGCAATGAGTGGCAATACCTGGGAGCAAACCAAACCTTGTTTGCCCTTTTCATGCTTCTGCCTATCTTGCAGTCAAGCCAGGATACTCTTTATCCCCAGCTGGTTGTTACTCCCTATTTGGTGGAATGTGATCTCTCCATAGTGTATACTTGGCAGGAATCCTGTGTTACGTTAGCAACTGTTTTCTGAGGTTGGGGGTGTGTGTATAGAGAATGTGGCCTTGGTTTGCAGCCACAACTGCTCTCTCAGTGGTCAATAAAGGGAAGGGGAAATAAGCAGGATGTCAGCCCTGCATTTGTGCTGAGGGATTATTACCTAATGAGCACCGAGGCTTATTTCCTGTGAGTGACGCATGTGCTGCTTTTGAGTGGCTGGGCTCAACCTCAGGGCAAACGTGTGGGCTCCAGTCTTATTTGTGGTGGTGTGAGCATGTGCAGGTTTATAGGTGGTCGTATCTTTTCACAGTCACTCTCAGAGTTCTGCTCCCTGGACCCAGTTTTTCTTAGTTCTTATCCTAAAGATCCTAGAGCAGTTACTAGCAGCATTCCTCATACCTGTTGAAAGACAGCCTCTGTTTTGTTGTTCTGCTCCACGTACAAGATGCAAATGGTTTGCAAGTTGAAGAGAACTTTCCAGAAAGAGAAGGCTATCTTCTTTGCTGGGATTAGGAAGACTCTTGCTTATAGCACCTCTTCTATAGTGTTTTACAAATAAGACAGTGACCTCAAACACTTAGGATTTCGCTCCAAAGGTAGAGCTTCCAAATGCTCTTTAACACATTGAGACATGTAGGCACTAGTGAGTCATCTGGGAGTAACTTATGCTATTTACTGTCCAACATCTGGATATTTGGAAAGTCTCCAGACAGTTCCACAAACCCTTTCATCGCTTCCATGTGATCACACAACAAAGTGGGAAAGGCTTCTTTCTTTAGTTGTGTCTAGACTCTTTATTTCAGTGCTTCTGACTAGAGGTTTCTTGCCTAGGCTGAGTCCCTTATAGTTACTTTGGTCAGAGCAAATGTTTATTCCCTGTCTCCTTTGTATTGTTGCAAGTTTGTTTTAAAACTTCCATTACTGATGAGGATAATGTATTTCGAAATGCAGTTTCTACCTGATGACCAGTGGAATGTTGAGGCACCAAAATCTAGAGCTGTTCAGTACAGCAGCTTCATCCTGTTCTGGAGGCTTCTCTTTAGGGGCTTCTAAGCTTCCAGCTTCTTTTTGGACCCAGATGCCCTAAACTCATTGCTAAATAGAGATGCTGTATAGTAAGTATCTCCAGATTTCACATCCCTCTGCTGAAAATCAAGGAAGTATTTAGGTAAGGGAGGTGGCACTGTAAGTCTTAATCACCTGCAGGACTTGGTTAATGTAGGCTGTAGGAAGTAGTCACATCACACATCAAAAGGAAGTGCCTTGTGTCCTCTATAAGGTCAGCACGGGAATGGGGAAACTGTCCAAGTGCTGTTTTATTTCCATGTTTCTCTTTAAAGGGTCGGATTTTTGTTCTTTTTTTTCAATCTTATCAAGAAAGTGTCAGGACTTGTAATGCAGCAGTCAAGGAGGATGTTGGTGAAGTACTGGAAGAGGAAAAACTGTTGGTAGAGGAAGCCCAGAGCCGTTGGGACCAGAAGGATCTAAGCAACTGGGATTTCTCAATCCTTAACCACAGAAATGAGGAAGGGGAAGTGAGAAGGACTTTTTTGAAGGACTATTTGAAAGGTCCACCTTGTCAGAGTGGAGTTCTTAGGGTGTTTCTTGGAGCTGTGAGTGTTAGTGCAATAGGCTTCTTTCCATTCTTCCAGGGCGGAAGGGTCTTTGCTGCCTGACCGGTGCTCTGTTCCCAGGCATACTTACTTTCGCACCATATGCTAATCTCAGATGAACAGGCTGGCCTTACTACACACTCCCCTGAAGGACTTCCTGTGTGGAGATCTTTACCTCTTTGACCCTTCTGTAAATCCTTCTCTTCCCAAACTTTCTTAAGAGTGTTATAGCTCATTTTCTTATGCTTGAACTGTCTACCTGGCAGTTCAACTATCCTGGTTTTCCAAAGACTTTGCAGTCCAAGAGCTCCTCTAATCCCAGGAAACAGTTCTGTGCTCATGTGAAACGACCTTGTGAAAACCACCTGGGGGATGTAGGGATCAGTTTAGTTCAAGATCTCTGGGACTTAACTGTTTTTCTCTTTGCTGTTGATCCATTCTGCTCTGGAGAGCACAGGCTGCACAAGAAGCAGGGAGTTACTGAGGATCAGATAAGTGTGAAGAGAGCTGCCTAGTGCCTTGGGCCTAGTAAGCTTCTACAAGAGCAGCTTGAGTTTTTCCAGGCCAGTCCCTGACAATGTTAACCTCTTGCAGAACATCTGCTTTCCATCCCTTTGCACCCAGCAGCAGCTCTAAGGTTTCTGCTTTCTTACTGCCTCTCTCTTCCAGCCTGATGAATTAATCCTTCCAGTTCTGTACTCCCATTCACCAACTTTTTCATTCTTCTCATCTCTTCCTGGAAGCTCCAGCTTTCCAGCCAAGTTGCTGCAATTTAAACAATGTTAAAACAACCCTCTCACTGAACTGTGTGCCTTGAATTTTTTTTTTTTTGCAGCTACTGTTGGCTATCCTACTTGCCAGTCCCTAGACATGATGGTATATGTATGGCCTAAGTGGCCAGAACCTGTGGTTGCAGAAAGGAACATCAGATGGTTGTACACAGCCTGTCTGTTGAAGAACAGTGCTGGGATTTCAGTTTATTTTCACAGTAACCAGACTTTTATAAGAAAACAAAAAAAATCTATCCTAATCCTAATTTTCCCATTGGGCTCTTACATACCTGGGTTTGGATTTTGAGCTCCTATATCCCTCAGGAAACTGAATAAACATTTTGCAGTTCATATGGACCATCTTGTCAGTAGGTTATTCCATGTTCTCCTAGCAGTAGAAGGTGGTGGTGATTCTGCTTTGGTATGTTGAAGAGCTGTTTGGTGGGTAGAGAGAAAATTTGGAAATATTGTTTTGAAGATCTGGAGTATCTTCCTTGTTCTGACTGGAGTGACCCAGTTGTAACTTGTACATTATGGACTGAGGGAATGTCCACCTGGCAGCCTCCTAAGGCAAAGTGTGAATATTGGACATGCTCCTGGATAAAGACTCTGAAATTCATGGTAGAAGTGAATTCAGACCTTGTGTTTGCTGGCAGCCAACTGAGGACAACTGTATGCCCCAGTGTGCAGGGATTTCAGAATGTGTTATGTCCAGGTATTTCCTTGGTGGGTGGTATAGTAGAGTATTATACTCAGCTCTGCTGACATGCTGCATTCTTTAGGGTATATCATATGCATCACCTAAATATAGATATATATTTTTTCCCCTCCTGTGAATGTTCTCAGATGTAACAGTTTGTAAGAGTTAAAAGAAGTTATTAGCTGTAGCTGTCCCTGGCTTGGAGGCTACAGCCTTAAAAGATACCTGCTGTGCTGCTGACTGCAGCCCTGTTCTCCTTGCTGTCCACGCAGCTCCAGCTGACAGTTCTCTAAAGTGGTGCTTTCTCAACTTCAGAAGCCTCTTGCCATATCAGGGTTTGCATTAACAGTGGAGGTGTCAGACTTCTGGGCTGTGCTTTTCCTGAAAAGATGTGTTGGTAAAAGGATTGTTTTTGTTTCTGCAGATACTGCAGCATCTGAAGGTCAGTAGTGCCCATATGCCATATTCCTCAAATGGAGCATTTAGCTTCTGCTCCTCTGAATGTAAAACCATTTTACAACCTCAGTAACCTTGACAAGTTGCTGGTGTACTTCCTGCAAGGAGGAATTTTGGCTTCCCAATTGAATATTTGTCCCTCTGGTGACTTGTCCTTTGCCAGGCTGTCTTGTAGCAGCTGGTATTCATCTTCTAATCTCTGCAGTTTTTGCAGTGATTTGCATCCTGTACACACTTAGTGCTTTTAGTTACAGCTTGTTCTCATTATCTTTGTGAGGCTCTCCTTCAGCCAGGATTTATTGTGAAGTCTCTGTATTTTTAGGCTGTACTGTGCTGCCTCCGCACTTAGCTGCAGACATGGAGGGAGGGGAGTGATGTTGTGAGTTCTTCCTTAGTGGTGGGGAGAGCTGGTGATTTCCTGGCAGGCTGAATGCTTCACACAATGAATCCTTTCATTATGTTTCCAGGAACAGGGAGGATGCCGGACCAGCTCGTGATTCTGGATATGAAACATGGAGTTGAAGCAAAGAACTACGAGGAGGTATGTCCCCTGGCTGCATGCACTGCAGGCTCCCTTTTCCCAGCACTCACGTGATGCCATTTGTGGATCTGGGGCTCATGATGGGAAGCTGTTTTCCCAGCGGTGATGAAAGCCTGCTTGCAACCTACAATTCCGGTGAAGCTTTGTATGTTAGGGGAGAACAAAAAAAAGGACGGACATCAACTAAAATTAATTCTGTGCTCTGGGGACTGGAGCCTAATGTGTAAATTTCTTTGCTAGAACAGAGTGACCCAGCTTCTGGGCATAGGTATTAGAAGTAAAAAGTGACAGAGATCTAAAATGCCCAGCAGTGGGGGGCATTTTGGATTAATATCAGATCATCCTAAAGGTCAGGTTATGTTGTTGTTCTTAACTTCCTGACTGTAAGATGTACTGGCTTAACAGCCCTGAAACGGCACTTGTGCATTGCTAAGAACTGGTGTATGTGTAACTGTATCAATGTAGTGATGTTTGGCAGAGTACTAGCTGGTGTGAAATGAGTATTTGGTTTGAAGGCATGACATTGCAAGCAGGCATAAAACCTGAACATCTCTGTCCTAGGAGGACATGCCTTTCTTACTCTCGGAAGCCAGCTGTGTGGAATAGTAGTTGCTTTATGGCTGGGACAGTCCTATCTGGTTTTGATAATGAATTCTGATAGCTGCTACTAATGCTTTTGGCTCACGAGAACTTGGGGTCAGTCAGTCCACAGCACAGAGCTTGTCCCTGAGGAAATGAGAGCTGTTGGTGGAAAAAGATTCCTGCAAATGACTGGATAAAGACTCTGAAATTCATGGTATAAGTGAATAGTGTGGGAGATGCTTTGGGGAGGGCACTGGGGGGCAGAGGAAGGTGTATATGGTGTCAGTTGGAAAAAGAATTTCTGAAGTGGTCATGCTGGACTTCTTATAAGCTTTTGAGCTCTGGGCTAGCTGGCCCTGTGTGGCTTACGTCACTCTAGAGCACATCTTATGGTGAGAGTAAGAAAGTGCTTGGGGTCAGGGAAGAGCAGAACAATTGTTGCCTAAGTCGGTCTAGAGCACATCCTACATAGAGAGTAAAGCAGCGGTTGGGGTCAGGGCAGAGCAGAGTAATCCTTGGGCCAGCTGTCTGGCCACCAGCTACTGCAGGATTACAAGATGTTGACATCTCATGGGATAAACCCTAACAGCATAACTGAATTATGATGACTACAGGTAAAGAATCTCTTTAAATACAACCCTGCAGCACACACTGAGTTATGTTATTGTAGTGCAACCTAGAAGCATTGTCCCTATGCAGAAATGTTCTCTTATGCTTATTTATCTACATGGTTGTACTGATAAAACTTCTTGGAATAAAAGTAATTATCTGTTACACTTGTCACTGTAGTGAGATTGATGGAAAAGGCCCATGTACAAAAAGAACTTAGACTTTCAGTCCCAGCTGATACCAAATGCTGATCTCGGCAGCACTGGCAAGCATCCTTGGCTTGTGAGGACCTCTCAAAGTGGAAGATTTTGTCAAGCCTTGTTGAGCAGCGTGTGTCAGACTGGGTTAGTGTTTATACAGTTGCTGCTGATGTTTAGCCACACTGCTTTGCAGTGTGTTTTCTTTTCATCCTCTCTCTCCCAAGATTGCTGTAGTATTCATGGGTTTTGACTTGACAGATTGCTATAAGGCCTTGGAGGGGAGGACTCTGCTTGGGTGACTTTCCTGAAATTGCTGCATTTTTGAGCCTTTTGCTTGGGATGCTGATCTGTTGTAAGGTACCAGTGACCTGTCTTTCCCATGCAGTTCTTGTTGAGTTACTGCAAGGAGTTGAACGAGGATCACTGATACTGTCCTGCTTTTGCATGGATATGTGCAGTGAGAAGAGGGATGGTGTTCAAGTGTGGCTTTGTAAGATCTAGACATTCTTGAGCAAAGCAACTGGGAGAGTGAGCTGGGGTAGAAAACCTAACTGCATGGCAGTGTTACACCTTAGTTCTCTGGGATAGGGAATGGCTTTATCTATTCAGTAAGTGGAAATGAAATTAAGGAAAAGGATAAGACTTTTCAGAAGGCACAAAGAAGGTTTAATGACGTAGGTTCCTTTCCAGATCAGCTCCTCTGTGTCAGCTCTTGGCTATAGCATGGAAGAGTTAGGCTTTGACAGATCTTTTGAGTTGCCCCTTAGAAGTTCAGTGGCATTGTTGTCTCATTTGTTCTGGTGGTCCAGATGTTCCTTCTAGGATGATGGTGTTCTGCCATCACAGATGCTTGGTGGGCTTTCTAGAAAATCCCTTGGAGCAGTTGTGCATATTGGTTTCACTAGGGATGAAAGAGGTTCCAGGTATGTCTTGGAGTACGGACGGGACTAAAAATAGCCATCAGATGTTTCACACCTATTCAGAGCAGACAAACCTTGTTTTTTCCCAGTGTAACCTTTGTAGCTTTCTGTGAATGTGGAAAAGTGCCCTCCAGGAAGATAATGGAGCCAGTCAATGGGGGTTAACTTGTTAGTAGAGCTGCCTGAGACCTTGTGTATGTTACAGACCTGTTCTAGCTGCATCAGCAGTCAGGGCCATAGGCATGCTTACACTGGTGGCAGCAAAGCTCTGGGCAGATAGTTGTCCAGACCACAGGGCTTACTTAGTGCAACCTGTTGGCTAGAAAGCAGGAGGGGTTTAACTTTGTTTCTTACCCCTCCTCACAAATGCACTCTGAACTGACACTGCTGTGCTGGCAGAGCTGTGACACACAGCTTGCCTCAGTACAGAAGTCCTCAGATGACTGCTTGGTGGCCTGCAGCTTGCCAGGATATGTGTGTCATGTGAAGACCCTTCAGTGAAATGGCTGATGAGGTAGCACTGGTAACGAGCATCTTCTCAGATGGACTCTTGACACCCAGGCAGCTGCCTCTGGAAGTGATGTTTTGGGGATGCCTGCACAGTCAGCACCCTGTTGCCTGCCTGTCAGCATGGACCATTGAGGTGTGCCATCCTGCGGCTTATGTCTGAGGAATCCTGTGTGGCTGTGAGACTGGTGGTGAGCTGCAGATGCTCCATGTGTTTTCTGTAGTGGATCTTTCTTCTGCTGCATTACTTAGGGACACAGCACCTGACCTTCATGGCGGAGGCCTGTCACATGTTGGTAATGGTGATAAAACCTACCCAAGAACCAGCTACCCAAACTCTATGCTTTAGCAGTGGCAGGAATTGCAAGTTAGCTTCCTTTGAGTAATGTCGTTGTCACAGATTTTACGTAACGTGTAGTCAGGTTACAGTCTGGGCTGGGGAGGGCACACGCTCAACTTTCAATAGTTGCTGTTGTGGACTATGCCTTCTAATTTAATTTCCTCTAAATTTTTCGTTTTGGATACAAGTCTGTGATTAGTAGTACTGTTAGTGGTTGTGGGTTGCATGTTCTGCACAAAAATGGTACGTTATAAAACGCTTTTAGGAGGGAAGTGTATTTTTCCCTTAGCGCTGCCTCAACGGGAGCCTGTCCCATAAGTATTCCAGCAGCGTCACCTGGTGGCTTGAGGCAGATGGAGCACCTCGTAGCTGCGTGGAACCTAACCGAGAGCATATGCTGCTGCCCTTGAGGTTATCAGTCTAAGTGATAAAAGCCCCGAGCTTTTGTGGGTGTAATCAAACAACTATCACTGGCAATCAGACTTTCTGGGGCATATAGCAACAGTTAGCAAAGCGAGCCTCGATGCTAATACCCTGTGTGTCTACAGAACAAAGTCATATGCGTATGTAAGTTAGTCACCTGTATCTCAGTCTCTGACTTGTATTCACTGGAGCATTAGTCATGTGGCAAGCTGTTCTACCCACTCCTCATAAGCCAACTGTGAATAAGCTAACATTAGGCCGAATAAGGAAGAAATGTGCTTGTGTGCATACTGTGCTTTTCTGTTGTGTAGGAGGAGTAGTAGGAAACTGTGTTTCAGAGAACAGGTGGGAGAAGTGATAGTGTTTTATGCAATGGTAGTTTCTGGCTTGTAGAGGTGTTTCCCTAGAGGAAGGATGCCCCAAATCTGTACTGTGTGAGGAGGAGTGATTCAAACTGGCAGTAAATACCCATGTGGGAGCTTTTGGTTTTGGTTCAGTGGTTGCCTGACTCTTCTGTTTTCTAGATTGCTAAAGTGGAGAAGTTGAAGCCTCTGGAAGTAGAATTAAGGCGCCTGGAAGATCTTTCAGAGTCTATTGTTAACGACTTTGCTTATATGAAGAAACGAGAAGAGGAGATGAGGGATACAAATGGTAAGAGACTGTGTGCCCCTTCCAAGGGATGGAGCTCTCAGACCCCTTACTTCTGATGAATGTATTTTTATGACAGAATTTGAAGATGCAGCAATTATACTGGTCTTTGCTTGTTCTGTTCCTAGTAAGGGAAACCTGCTAATAATTCTCCTTCTGAAGCAGTCACTGAGTCTTGTGTGTCGCATCTCTAGAAATAATTTCTGTCTCCATTCTCAATGTTAATTACTCCGTGTCATTTAATGTTGCCCATTAACCTCAGTTTCACCTTGTTATCCTCTTATTGTTTTCTCAGCTTTTATTCTCAAGTACTGCTAGTGCTTCAGTGCCCTTGCCTTCATGCTGTATGATCTAGAATCATAGAATCAACTAGGCTGGAAAAGATCACCAAGGCCAGCCTTTACCCCAGCACTGCCAAATTCACCACTAACCATGTAACTAAGGCCCTCATTTTGCATGGTTTTTGAAACACTTCCAGGGATGGTGGTTCCACCACTGTCCTGGGCAGCCTGTGCCAATGCCCATCTATCCTCTCTGAATAAATTTTTCCAGTATCCAGTCTGAACCTCCCCTGGCGCAGCTTGAGGCCATTACCTCGTATCTTGCCTTTGAAGTTTTACACGGCTGGCAAGAGAAAATCCTGGGAGCTTTGCCCTCTGGAGGCGCATCCTGCAGTGTCAAACTCCTGTTAATGGTTTGTTGTCTATTTCAGAGTCAACGAACACCCGTGTTCTGTACTTCAGCATTTTTTCCATGTGCTGTCTCATTGGACTGGCCACCTGGCAAGTTTTCTACCTGCGCCGCTTCTTCAAGGCCAAGAAACTGATTGAGTAAAGGAGCAAGTCCTCCTCCCCCTCCTCTCACACCCAGCTGGACACCGCTGGGATGCAATTACGGCCCCTGGAGCCATCTCACAGATGATACCTATTGATTGGAGCCTTACTGCAGGAACTTGGACCCTTGAGGGGAGGGGAGCCTAAACATTGGAGGCAACTGGGGACTTGTGAAATCCTGTTGGATGCTGAGGGTGGGGGAGGTTGTGATGGGTTTGGGTATTCCTGGGGCAGCGATTAAATAATAATAAAAAAGATGTTTCCATGACAGCTGCAGCAAGTTTTTTGCGCTGTCTGTTGTCCTTCTATAATCTTGGCTTGATGATGTCTCCCATCTCTCTGTGACTGTAGTGTTACTCTGAGCCACTTGACCCTGCTGAGCTCTTTAGGTGCCATGCAGTGAGCATGGGCAAGAGTGGGGGATTCCTTGTTCTGACTGGTTGGGATCTAAGCCTTGTGCAAATAGAGGTGAGTGCAAAGCAGTAGGATTCATCATTCCAGCAGGGCCTGAGGATAGAGGGAGGTCCAAGGTTTGGTCCCTGTTGTGGACCTCTGTGTTTCTCCCTGTGGGAGCTGGTGTCTTTGTGCTGGTGGGTCAGGGCACTTGAGTTATGGTGGTTCAGCCTGGAGGAAGGAGAGCCTTGGAAGGAGGGCTTGGGAGCATGTTTGATTGCGAAAAGGAGAAGCCTTCCTTGCTCAAATACACTGTCCAGCCTTGGTCCTGCCCTTGCTCCACATACTTGTCTTTGATTTGCCTCTCTTGTTCTGAAATGATACAGCGGTTTTCCTGAAAGCCTTGGTCAGGGATGGCCTTTTGGGCAGACAGGAGGCCTCTGTCAGATAGTCTCAGAGCAAACAGGAGCAACTTATGCTAGGAAACATGGTCTTTCAATGACTAGGAGACTTTTCCCATCTAATCAGGTAGCATTTATCCAGCAGGCAGCTGGCTGAATCTTATTTTCTTAGACCTCCAAGCAAGGTGGGATGCTGCTCACATGAACCACGAGGGCCTGTACCCTGCCTTGAGGTCTGAGAGTGCAAGGTGCTTTGTAGGTTGGTAGAGGACACAGAAGAACGTGAATGAACTCAAAGAAGCAGCACAGGGTAGGAATAAGCTAATTCTGTGTCTGAGGGGAGCATCAACAGAATTGTTCTATTATAATTCTATAATTCTCCTGTGTGGTACTATAGAGAGAGCAAGCAGCTTGTTGTTGGAGCGCAGCTGTCCAAATGGCATAATGTTAAATAAGCCAGGTTGGGAAAAAACAGGCAGGTTCACAGCAGTTCAGCAGCACAGCATTGTGGTGTCCCTTGCCTAGATACTTCTGGCTGGAGAAGGGGCTGTCACGGCCTTGGACCTGGCCTATCATTTTGAAAAATAGCATGGATTTGTAATTCTGGATCTGAATCTGATCTATTGCTGGGAAGGAAACAGTTGCCCAGGGTGAGGCAATGGGAAAGAGGATGAAAAGATGACCTCTTGTCATCTAAATACATCAGTACTTTGCCTCTCCTTTGCCATTGTCAAGTTCCTGGAGTTTAGTTCCACTGGCAAGTGCTTAGATTGCTTTTAATTTGTTTCTTTTTTTGATAAAGCCATATTAAGAACTGAAGTCCACTCCTCTGCCCTTGCATCCATTTTATCCTTGTAAGTTTTGAAAGCTGTTACAGTGCAGAACAGCAGTGATGCCACCAGAGTGAATTAAAGAAGTAATTTGAAGGTAGTTTTAGGTCTTAAAGTTTGAAGCCTGAGATCTGTTAAGGTTTTGCTTTTGTTTTTATATAACTTGAAAAGACAGTACAAGAAAGGGATTTTTCCAGTCTTACCTGTTTTGATACGCTCTCCCTGTCCTTATCTGAATATAAAGGTATCTTTATGTTAAAAATGGTGGTGAGGCCTTAAGTTCCCCGGGTGACTGTTACACTGTCATTGTCCTGGTGTTACGTTTTGATCTCCACTGTACCAGTGTGGTTACTGGGGAGCAGGTGAGGGGGCTGGTGTGGATTTACCTGTAATGGTTGGGGGATTTTTGTCAACTTTCTCAAATAAAGTTTCTTTTGGGAGAACCAATCCACCTCGGTTGTCTGTGTGAGTCCATCCTCTTTGTGCACGTGCCTGTACAAGCTGATGTGTTGCAGTACACAGCCCCCCATCACAAGCCTTTGGGTTTCTGTAGCCGCAAATTTCAAAGGAGTTTGATAATTCCAGGCTTTGGAAACATACTGGCTGTTCCAGCTTCTCTGCTGAGTGGAACCAGCGCAGCAGAGGACCTGTCCTACGTTACCATTTGTTACCTTTCTCTGCCCACACCCCACCACCCCCTCTTAGTTATATACCTCTGCGGAGGAATTTAGAGGCTGATAGTGAAACAGGGCTGGTGCTCTAGAGCACAAGATCCTGGGTTTCTCCATCAGCTCCTATGTAAAATTTAGCTCATTAAGACAAATGGAACTAACTTCCAGGTTTGTGCTTTAGTGGGAATTTTAAGTTGTTGTAAAAATGAGTTGGGCATGCGTGAGGAGCAGATGCTCACTAAAGAGAGTGGCTGAGTATTTACTGAACTGCTGTCAGATCTCTACAGAGCCTGCGAGCATGTGGTCATGTAGTAGCCAAGTGAGATACGTCACATAACAAGACTCTGGGTACATGACTTGTTAGTATTATCAGGGAGGATTTGAAGGGAAATTCCCTGATCTTTGGATAAGGATTAGCCTCTGCAAGTTCTTTCACGAATGAATGTTTGAGCATTTGAAATCGTACAGCTGTTCTCATGCGGTAGGTTTGTGGTGTGTCTGAGCTGTTTTGCAGCACTCTGCATGCAGAGCTAGTGCCTTCATTCCATTGCACTTCTGGGAAATAGGTTAAAGTTGAGCTGTTGCAGATACTTGGGTCTGAGCCCATCTTCGTGTGTGACAGATGCATCACTGCTAAATCTATAACTGCCTGTAGCAAACTGCATCAGATGTTTCCAGCCTCTTCCACCCACTTATCAATGTGACTAACGATGTAATTATCACACTACTTAATACCAGGATGAGGGCTCCTGAGTAAGGCTTAGTTCTGTGTGTTCCCCCTCCTGATATGCCAGCATAGGCTGCACCCTGTACGAAGTACCTGCTGCAGCTGTCTGTGTGCATGCACAAGGGGATAAGCATTTTATACACTCTGTGGCTCATATCTTAGAAGCTGCTCGGGTATGTGAGAAATAGCCCATTGCCTTTGTTGTTTCCTGACTGGCACATAAGGGACTTACAACTCAAACTAGTTTGGCAAGTGGCTGGCAAGACCATGAAGGGGATTGCTGCTTGTGCATTGCACGGGGTCTTACAGCAGAGGTTTGAAAAAGCAATGTGGCTTCCCCTCACCCCTGCTACTTCAGGTGATGTATTTTTGTCTCTCATCTTTACCTGTATCCCTCTACTGTACTTGTCTTTCGGCTACCTGGGAAGGGGTTGCTTTTAGTGAACAAAGTCTCTGGGAAATTAACTTCCCACATGCTGAAGGTGGCTTGTTGGGAAGGACAGAGCACAAACCTGAAATGGATATGTTTTTCACAGGAGAAAAATGCAGGGTCTGGTGAAGACTGCACGAGTTCAGGGCTGGGAGTTCGTCTGCTGCCCCTTCACCTGGAAAATTTGTCAGGTATGTGCTTATTCTGTTGTTCCTCCCCCAAACTACTGCTGCTGGCAGCTTGGCGGCTCTGGCAGGCCTGTCCTTCTCTGAGGCAGAGGATTTAAGGGAAAAACTGCCTTTTGGCATTTCTTGGACCTTTTTATTAACTTGAAATGTGTGAGCCCAAGCTTTTGCTATGTAACACTAAAATTTGCCCAGCAGTGTTTGTAGGAAGCCTGTTTTTCTTTACGCTTGCAGGGACAGGGAGTTGCTCTGTTTCAGCTGCAGCTGAAGTGACTCAAACTTTCTCCAAAGTGGCTGTTAGAGATTCCTGGTTGCTCCTTCTGTTGCCAGAGGTCCATGTGGTTTAACACCTTAAGGCATTAGCTTCTGCACTTCCAGCTTGCTGAGACCGCCTGCCAGGGGACCTGTGATGTCCAGGTGTGTTCCAGTGATCTTTGCTACGAGGATCATTCGTTTAGCTCATGTTTGGAAAAAGCTGCCATGTCCAGAAGGACCCATCTGATGTTTATTTCAGTTTTTGCAATAAAATGTGCAGGTTGAATAACTTCCTTTGGGGACATGTTGCTCAAAAAAGGTAGCGACAGAACCATGCTCACATTGCTCTGTCTCAGTGTTGTGGTTTCCTGTCACTTAATTTCCTTTCAGGGCTGATATTCCTGAGGTATCTTTTCCCTGAGCTTTCAAGTCCGACACATTATACGATCTTTGCATAAGCTGCTCCAGGATGTTGTGCTGGAATTGTAATTAGATTAACTTAGCCTTCCTTCGTTACATGGGGATGCTGTTCTTACAGCTATCTTGCAGGTGAGGCAAGCAGAGGAGGTCATGCTGGTGTCTTCCAGCTCCCATTGCAGCTCTGGTCTCATCTGCTGCAGAGCTTTACCCTATAGGGTTTTCTACCTATACCAGCTGCTTGGTCTTTTGTTTCCCTCTCAGTATACTTTGTTTGCACAATCTTCCCTCAGCTGTAAGGTATTTGCTATACACAGGTAACTGGAAATCTCATGGTGGTGTTTCTTAATTATAATTAACCATGTCACACATATCAACATTAGCCTTGTCACTTCTTACTTTCCAGGGCGGGCTTCTCTTTCCTTGTCTTAGTAACATAATCAGTATATTGTCTTAACTCTGAAACCTATGAATGACATCTTTGAACTAGGGCAGACAGTTGCTAGGATTTAGTTTAAATACCTTTAGTTTAAAATGTTCCTACCCTTATCCAAATTGATGCTTCAGTAATGATCCTGTAAGAGACAGGATGGCACACTGCCTCTAGGTGGTGTAATTTCTTTGGATGCTAAGTAAAAACTTCCCTTAGGAAGAATCTTGTTGCCAGAATTACTGCCCTGCTTTTTAAAGCCTAGTAAAGGCAGCACTGTGGGGTGGGTAAACTTGAGTGTAGCTGCTACTGAGATCATTTTATGGAAGTATTTGTGTAGTACTGCAGATAAAATTGGCAAGATATCTCTACTTTTCAAATTGAAAAAATGAAGATTGAGCTTTTTCAATTGCTATTCTGGTTTTCTACAACTGTTCCAGATTCCTTAGTCCCATTTCTGTGAGATTTTGCCATCTCAATTACTATTATTACTCTTAGGCAGGCGCTCCCCTCGCAGTGGAGAGAAATCCTTAGCAGAACGCGTCTGAGCTTTTTCATACGTTCCTGCAAACCCCTTCATTCTAAAACTGACGTGCTGTCTTTTCTGCTTGGAAGGACATCTTTGTACAGAAATAGTTATGATGCAC
>JASSUY010001608.1:0-18205 GCA_032466535.1 Forpus xanthops
ACCCAGGTGTAGGACCTTGCACTTGGCATGGTTAAACTTCATGAGGTTGGCATCAGCCCACCTCACAAGCGTGTCAAAGTCTCTTTGGATGTCATTCCTTCCCTCCAACATATCAACTGAATCACACAGCTTGGTGTCACTGGCAAACTTGCTGAGGACGCACTCAATCCCACTCTCCGTGTCACTGACAAAGATGTCGAACAAGACCGATCCCAACACCGATCCCTGAGAGACATCACTTGTTACTGGCTTCCAGCTGGAAATTGAGCCATTGACCCTTTGCATGCGGCCGTCAAGCCAGTTCTTTATCCACCAAGTGGTCCACCTATCAAATTGATGTCTCCAACTTAGAGACAAGGATGTTATGTGAGACAGTGTCAAATGCTTTGCACCAGTCCAGGTAGATGACATCAACTGCTCTACCCCTGTCCATCAGTTCTGTAGCCCCATCATAGAAAGCCACCAGATTGGTCAGGCAGGATATCCCCTTAGTGAAGCCATGCTGGCTGTCACCAAGCACTTTGTTGATTTTCATTGCCTCAGCATGCCTTCTAGGACAATCCACTCCAAGATTTTGCCAGGCACAGAAGTGAGGCTGACTGGTCTGTAGTTCCCCGGTTCATCCATTTCCCCCTTCTTGAAAATGGTGGTTATATTTCCCTTTTTCCAGTCATTGGGAACTTCTCCTGACTGCCATGATTTTTCTGATACGATAGACAGTGTCTTAGCAACTTCATCTGCCAGTTCCTTCAGGACCCGTGTATGGATTTCATCAGGTCCTATGGTCTTGTATACAGTCAGGTTCTTAAGATGGTCTCAAACCAGATCCTCTCCTACAGTGGGCCCAGGGTCTTCATTCTCATTGTCCCAGCATCTGCCTTCCAACACTTGGGTGGTATGATTAGGACATTTTCCGGTGAAGACTGAGGCAAAGTCTTTAAGTACCTCAGCTTTCTCCAAGTCCTTGGTAGCCAATTCTCCCGATAGCTTCTGAAGACGGCCCAGGTTGTCCCTATCCTGTCTTTTAATTGCAAGGTATGTATAAAATCCCTTCCTGTTATCCTTAACATCCCTAGCCAAGTGTAATTCTAACTGGGCCTTAGCTTTCCTAACCTGGTCATCAATGAATGAAGCCTTAGCTTTCCTAACCTTCATCAGTGAACCATTCAGCTAAAGTGGGTTGCAATTGATTAATAAAAAAATGGGCAAGCAGCTTCTCTTACTTCTTAAAATTTTGTTCATGATCTTTCTAGGCTCTCATGTGTGTGTGCCTATCATTCTTCATGTGCCTTCATGTCTAAATCAACGTACATCTACTTGTGAATTGTGTGTTTCTTGTAATGCTTCCTTGTATCAAACATATCTACTGCACCTCACACATGAAGGCATCTCCATAGTGTGCATTTAACTTGAAGGACTTGACTGAATGTGGGGGCTCTTATAATCTTATGTGGATTCATGAATACATTAAATAGGAAATAACATTGCCTGGAAGAAAAGGAAAAAATAATCTTAACATCATATGATATAAAATAGGATTTCTGTCAATTTGATTTTTTTAGCCCTAATTTAATTTACTAACCATTTTATAAGACACTGTCTTGCAACATACCTCTTTTCCTTCTAAGTATATTTAATTTTTTAACAGAAAGATTTCAGTGATTTTTCTAAGTTATTTCTTGTTTCCTTAAACATCTGTCATCATAAATAATTTGTACCCTTTTATCCTTTGGTTGAAAGAGGGTGCCCCAGATTTAAGTTGACCAATGTAAGGTAAAAAAACAAACGCAATGTAATTTGTAGTCTTCCTGTGACTCCAGTTAACTGTAAACTGCTTTGCATCTACATCAGTTCTGAACTCCAGTTCAGATCATCCCTGCTTTAACTGCTAAGCCTTTATAATGCCACCATTGCAGTCCCCTCTAAGTCTACAGAAAACATTCTGTATCAGTTTTACTGGGTTTGATACTACCATTTACTTGTAGATCCATATTTCCCCTTTGGTATGTGGCTTGTTTTTTTAACTTGTTTCTCTCAGTCTATATGCATTTGTGATCTGTTATCTTTATACAGGAGTAGTGTTTTTTCACTGTATTAGTACAGTCAAGCACACTGACAGTTCATGATGAGAAGTACTAGGTACTAAGATGCAAACTAGTATCACAGGTCATATGAAGTGAACAGTCGTAAATCAGCTTTGCTGTACCTTCATTAGGAGTGAAACAGTTTCCCTCTTTCTTTGGCCTTTTATTCTGCTAAAGAATGATATATTATTCATCATGCAAACTTAGTAAGATAAAGTCACCTACTAAATTAAATATAATATGAGCTCTGTACTGCTTATTCAGATACAACTTTTGTTGGTATGTTCCTGTGAAGGAGTACCTATAAATTGTTTCCAGATAAGAAGTGGTTGAGCACTTTGTTGGTGTACTGTGGGCAGCTACCTGAGTAAACAGCATCATCTTTTTTTCTTTGATTGGACCTCTTCTTGTGGAGTTACCAATTCATCATCAGTTTGATAAAACCTGAGTAAATTGTGTGGCTGCCCTGAAGAACTTCTGTTTCAGTGATATTATTCTATGCTGTTTATGCATTCTATGCTAATATGTGATGAATTACTACATATAAGAATATGAATGCATGTGCTGGTGCAGTGAGAGAACTCAAACTTCTGTTTTGACTTTGAAAATTCAGATATTCACTCAGGGAAATTACAGTGACAATGACAGCAACTACCAAAAAATTTTACTTCAGTTGTATTTCATGTAATTTAATTAGTAATATTTTGTTTTCCTCATTGTATGTGTACTCCATTATATAATGTTTTCGTTTAGTACAGTTGAGTAGCTGGATGTGGATAACGTTTGTTTATCAAAATAAGAGTGCTATATAGTTTTGTAATATCCTGTTTTCCTCCTTTCCTACAACACTGTATATTTTGAGTCACCTTTCTAATTTTCAAGACGTTCTCATCAAAATTGAGTAGACTACATTCTGAGAAGGATTATACAAGGGAACTCAAACTATGAATAATACTAATTTAACTAGAATAGAACACATCAGATATTGTACTTCAGGGTTGCACAGTAGTAAAACTGTGATTGTTTTTTGTGTGAAGTTTCATAATTGTGATTAGACCTAATCATTCTGTTTTGAACAGCCATGATAATTTCAGATTCTTGTTATAGAGGCATTTTACAGTGTATCCAAAAAACTCATAGAAAAAAGCTTTTGCAAAATTGTGAGAAGCTTTTGCATTTATAGAGAATGAATTAGGCCCATTTTCTTTGCTGTTGACAAAGTACATTCCTTTTAATCTAGTCATTAGAGGGAAAGTCAGCAAAAGTAGGGGAGGAAATACAGAGAGATTATAGGAAATGACTGTTTAAAATACATCTGCAAATGAGTAATGCTGGGCTTGTGTTGCAATATCCCATCAATTTTCCTTGTATTATATGCTACAGATATGCTGCACTGTGCATTTGTGTGTCATCTTTTTGCAGTCTTAAAGGTGCTTCTCTATTACCAGACATCACAACATCACGTAACTAGAATTCAAGACGTGTTTTGAAACTCATAGGAAACATACAAATTTCATAGGTTTAAGTATACAGTTTCATTTATCATTGCTTGGAGTAAGTTTCTTGTTTATTGTGAGGAAGATACATCTTGGAAAGTCCTGGGAATTTGACCAAATTAAGGATTTAGTTTAGAATTAGTAATGATATAATTTGTAGAAATAGGTGCTTAGTTTTTGATATGTTAGGTAGCAGTAACTTTGCTCACTTTCAGAGTAAAATGGTCTTTCAATCTTTGTTTCTACAGGCAGTATCTTATTAGTGAAATGTAGGGACTAAGTATTCCTACCGATTATCCTAAGAAATTGTCTTTGAAAACACTCTGACCTGTTTTTAATAAGTTACTTGTTCTGTTTGGTTTGGTTTTTTTTTCCAAAATAGCAAATCAATTAGTACCATTTACAAATTGTTTGCCTCTAAGAACCCATTTAAAAATCAATTTTTTAAGATTTAAGTCTTTCATTCTTGCATTTTATTGAAAACTCAAAAATAGATACATACTTTTCATTATTAAATTTTACAAAGAAATTTCATCTCTAGCCCAACTTGCAGTGGCAAGTTGAAATGTAGAACATGTTTTTAAGAGCTAAGAATAAGAATTTATTGATAAGGAAAAGCTAGACTGCAGTATATCTGGACAAATATTACTGTTGTAAGATAGATTGAGCTGAAGAAACTGTAGGAAACAGAATATAGAGTTCCAGGACAAAATGCCAAATAGCTGTGAAGACTGACTATTTTTAAATAAAAGCAATGTTCACTCTAGAGTCCAAAGTTCCCTCTTTTAAAGCTAGAAATAAACATCTGTTAGTTTTCCCTTGTAAACCTTCATTTTTATGGGTTTATAATAGGGTCATAAAAAGTCATTCCTTGCTGAAACTTGACATCATAAAAGGCTAGGATAGTCCTTTGGGTAAGTAATAAATAGATTAAAGGATGATGGAAAGGTATGTTTGCAGTACAGGCACACCGAAACACATACAAAATTTCACCCCATTGTCCATTTGACTTGTACCCTTTAATCATTGTTCAAAGTTAAAGCAAAATTTCTTCTTTGAAGAGTGTACTCACAGATTCAGGAGATACTTTTCCAATTCCATCCCAAGGTACGGAAGAAAACTAGGGGGGGAGTGAAATTCTATGAGGGTCTGGCTCCATCAGGAAAGGAAGCCTGTTGTTTATAAGACTTCTCCCAGAATTTCATCAATTCTTAACCAGATTCTTGGCCCAACATATCTTCAAACTTTGCACTCACCTTCTTGCTTCCTTTCTAGTTCTAACTCATTAAAAGTTGTAGTCATATGAATTTCATGCAGATCTAGAATCTAGTGTCTGCTTTGCTAGAAAAATAATGATTTGCAAGTGAAAACAAAAATACACATTCACAATACAAAAGCCCTGTAACACAGGTGAGAAAATTTATGATGGTGAATTTAGTTACATACAAAATGGCAGCATAGGCCATGCTCCCTGGAATGTTAGCACCAAAAATTCATTTGTGTTTGTTTTATTCTTTTAGTTCTGGATATAAAAGTGAAAAATACATGAAATTTTCAAGCATTTGTGACTTTTAAATTTTTTTTTTTAAATCACTAGCTATTACTACATGGACTGTTTCCCATACCTGTGATCTTGCATTCACCAAAGAACAGTGGAAGAGAGGTGCAAAATGTGCTGCTTTTAACTCTGCAGACATGATTCTAGCAAGCATCTATCAAATAATTCGGTTTAACCATAAATAAGCTAAACTAGCTGTGACAAAAGTCCTTGAGGCTGTGGTTCAGAATAATTTTTTAGATTCAGTTTCCAAACCAACTAAATAATGACAAAGTTGAATTTGAAGCATAACTGTGAACAAAAAGAGTAATACTTGGAATAAGCTGAAGACAGTAAGGTGCTTATCTGGTTTCAGCTTTGTAAATAGTTGACCTGATCACTATTAGACTTAAAAACCACTGTCTAGAAACAAACGTGGAGAAGGCAAGTAATTCTGTTGTACATATATATTCTAATGGTCCATGATCATTTAAAGGATGATCTATGATTCAGGTAAATTAAGATCAGTTACATGAAACAGGCTCTGATAGTTTCAGACTTCTTTTAATGATCCTTTTGCTTCAGATAGGTGAATCTAGCAGAATGATCTGGACAGGGGTGGATCATGTGCACCTCAGTGAGTTTGCAGCAGTAAGTTGGATGGGAATTTTGATCTGCTTGAGGGTAGAAAGACTCTACATAGGGGTCCGGACAGGCTGGATCTATGGGCCAAGGCCAGCTATATACATGATTCAACAAGGCTTAAGGCCAGGTCCTGCATTTGGATCAGACAACCCCATGCAGTGATACAGAATTGGGGAACAGCTATGTGGTGCAGTCGATGCACTGGAGGGAAGGGATGCCATCTAGAGGGACCTTGGCAGGCTTGAGTGGTGAACCAGCACAAACCTCATGAAGTGCAAGGCCAGGTGTGAAGTCCTACATCTGGGTTGGGGCGATCCCAAACCACAAATACAGGCTGAGTGGAGAATGGATTGAGGGTAGCCCTGAGGAGAAGAACTTGCAGGTGATGGTTAATGGGAAGCTCAACATGAGCCAGCAGTGTGTGCTTCCTACCCAGGAAGTCAATCAGATGCTGGTCTGCATCATAAGGAGCATGGCAAGCAGGTCAAGGGAGGTGATTCTACCCCTCTGCTCTTGTGAGACCCCACATGGAGTACTGCTTCAGCTCTGGGGCCCCCAACACAAGATAGAACATGGAGCTGTTCATATGAGTCCAGAGCAGGGTCATAAAGATGACCAGAGGGCTGGAGCCCCTCTCCTGTGAAGAAAGGCTGAGATAGTCAGGTCTGTTCAACCTGGAAAAGAAAAGGTGCCAGAGAGACCTTAGAACATTCTAAAGGGATATTGGAAACCCATACAAGAAAGCTTTAATATGTCCATTTGATGTTTCACTATTACAGCATGAATTTCTTCAGAAGAGCTATAGGTTAGCTTATCCGTACTTAGAAAAGAAACCAGTTTATGCCAGGTCAGGGTTATTCTATTAGTCATATGAAACTTACAAAAAGCCAAAGGCAAGCAATAGTATTTGTGTTTAATGAAACAGTGATTTCTGTAATGTAGCTGACTAGGGGAAAGACCTTATGCCAATAAAAATCTCATCAGGTGATGGATTTGACAGAGCACCTCAGTATCCTTGTCACCCAGAGCTGTCATAAACAAACTACTGATGAGACAATGATAATAATTAACATAGTATTAATGGACCATAGACGCTCACAGCTATTTTCAGCTACAGTGAGCTGAATGAATGCCAGACAATGCATGTGGCATAACAGCATAACATGCTTCTTTTTTTATTTGCTGTGATAGCAGTTGGATCTCTTCTTATTTTCAACCACAGATCCTTGCTGTAATCTGATGGTATTCATTTTTGCCCTCACAGAAACTGTACATCAAATCATAATATTTGGAAATATCTAATGGAGCAGAAGCTCATGTATAGTACTTTCAAAAGCTGTTTTTTGAAGCTGGTTCACCAAGTCAAAATTGTCTCCTGCATTCTGCAATTATAATATAATAGTAGATCATTATTAATGAAGATTATCCCCATCTACAAAATAATCTTTTTACTGATAAAACTGGTGTACTTCAAACATGGCTGTTAGTAGCCATAGTTCAGTTTTGATTAAAATGCTGGGTTGTTTGTGACTTTTGGCATCACTGTCAAAGTCCTTTAGGTTGTTTTTCATGGGTAATTTAAGGAAATAATGAAACACATTCCACTGTGTTCCTAGGCAAGAGGCACAGAACCCTGATACTGGCTTTTGTCTTGACTTGGTATGTTACCTAATGTCTGATAATAAAAAGAAATACCACCTCTTTGCCTTTTATTGGTCAAGGTAGTACCTGACTGGCATTTTCTCCTTGCAAATGTGGTTTCAGTCTGTTCCCATGCCACATCCTAACTTCTGATCATGTCACATCTCCTACAGTATGGCTTGTTTGAATATTTCTGGTCTCAATTCTAAATTCCTGATTACCAGAAAAGCTTGCTTTCAGTTGAGAATGTGTTTGTCTTTACTGTGGTACAGATTTTAAAGTTAAGGTTTGAGTACTCCCTTAGACAGACTAGCAAAGGACAAATATAAAGTACCCAAATATATATTTTTTTTTCCAAATGACATGCTTTATGATTTTTTAATATTAGAGTTGGCAGTACCACTGTTCCGAATCGGAAAACACCATTATATAAGAAATAATAACATTGGCATTCTCTCAGAAATCATTTATCCTGCCAGAGAATAGAAGCCTCTTATCTGATCAATAATGTGGAAAAAAAAAAAAAGCCTCACATTTCCATTAAATGTAAGGGGTTTCTGATTCACTGGCCATCTTTTGATTTTGTGTTTCTGTTACACTTGTGGCCTATCTCATGACACAGGTTTCGTGTTGCTGTAGGAATAATAGGAATGACAACAGAAATGTTCCCATAAAAATTGTAGATCTTTTGCTGTTTGTGACCATCTGTAGAATCGTAGAACCATAGAATACTTAGTGTTGGAAAGGACCTTAAGATCATCTAGTTCCAACCCCCCTTCCATGGGCGGGGAGATCTCGCACTAAACCATGTTGTCCAAGTCTCTTGGCCTTCTTAGTTAGACTTAACATTTTGAAAGATAGGTTCTTAAAATCATACTCATAAATAATTTTAAGTAAGCATCCTTGAGGGCTTACAGTACCTGGAGTACCTGAACTTTGTAAGACAGGTGTCTTCAAAGTCAGAGCATCTGTTTGGAAAGTGTATATTCCTGTAAATCAGGAAAATGTTTCTAGCATGTGGGGTGCATAACACAGCTGAGCAAAGCTCCAGTCTGATTAGGACTTCAGACTTTTGGTCTAATTTCAGGACATAGCAACATACCAGTAGATGTAGGAGACAATCTCACTGTGTGCAGTCTTTCCTCCAGTCCTAAGGAGCTAACATGCACTGGCAATGACAGCTTGCCATCTTAGACTATACTCTGTAATACATGTTCTACTTTGTAGAGCTCAGATCCTGCCATGGGTTAGATTATACTGAGTCCTGTACACAAGCTGCTATTGCTCTATATTCCTGTTAATAGTCTGAGTGTAGTCTTTGTCAAATCTCAGCCCTTCTGAGAAAGCATCTAGGTAACCCATCTGTGAGTCCAGCAACATGAAACAGCTAGAGCTTTCTCCTGAGCTCTCCCATGGATGCAGAACAGTTTGGAAGCAGGGCTTGAATAGGAGCTTGAGCTCATATGCAAGATTTGCTATTGATGTAACCACAGACTACTCTGCTGCTAGAAGTTGCTTAGATCTTGGGAACATATGGCAGTTTGATTGATGTAAGTTGCATCAATTCATTTTAAACATGGTAACTTCTGTAATTTTGTATAATTACTTTAAATTGATTATTTTGCACTTAAAGAAAAAGACATCAAAGAATGGTAAGTAACTTCAGAGCTCTAGTTCACAAAGATTTAAATTGAGATGTTATGTCATCTTCCTCTTTTTAAGTTAAAGTATCATCTGTGCAGAGGTTTAACACCAGAAAGAATCATATATGAATTTCAGGCTAATGTTATTTCTGGTAGAAAGCCAAAAGAGTTACATATTTGCCAGAAAATAACTTTTCTTATTTATTTAGATAAATAATGCAAAATCATTATGTATTTTGAGATTTATTGATGGAATAATATTTGGGGATGTCCTTGGTCCCTCTTGTGAGCAGACTTATGACAAGTAGGGTTTGTTCATATTTTTTCTTACAAAAAATTAGATATCTAGAAAGTAGTTTCCCTAAGGAAAGATTTTATTTTAGGGTTGGAGTTCTATGAAGTTGGAAACAACCTACAGATGTATTTTTTGAGAAAGTTCTTGGAAATTGTCTGATGTTCTTAAAATTACTTAAAGTGAAAAAAGATTGGATCTACAGAAAAAAATCAACTTTCCATTATATTTAAAAATGAGAACTGATGAATAGCACTCCATAAGTGATTTGTTGACTATCAACTTGCAATGCTTGGACTTGTCAAGCCACTGGTTTTGCGCAGGTACTAACAGCTACTCTAGGACAGCAGGCTGGTGGAAGATATTCCATGTAACCCCTTCCTACCTTATAGGATGGAAGCTTTTATAGATTGCTTGGAATGGCACTACAGCATTGCATCTTGCAAACAAAGATATCTGATGTGTATGAATGCACAAGCAAGCATTAATGCTGGTAGAAACTGCTGGATCTATATCTCTCTTTGCTGATGTGAGCTTGAAACAATATGACACAGTCCTCCCTCAGCCTAAACAGCTCGCTGAGCTTGACAAGGACTGATAGAAGACGAGCAGTTCTGCATTGTAGGGCTTTTGATGAAAAACATAAAAGTACTGCTCTCTCTGGTCATTCTCTGAATATGATAGAAAAATGACAGATTGTCAGAATTAAGTACCATGTTCACATGAAAACAAAGCAAATGTTAAAAGCTTTTAGTGATAGGCACAGGTTCATTTAAGACTGTTTTGCAAGTGCTATACAACTATACATTAATGACACTTTATTCAAACAACTGCTTGTGTATTAATTAAAAAAATGTTTTGGTAGGCTGAAATTTGATAAGTTCTTTCAAAAATGGCTTTTCTTTTCTCAAAGCCACGCAGGATAAATAAATGTTTGTGTTAGAAAAATGAATCCAGACTGAATTAAGACATATATATTAAAAGCGCAGGCTATGGATTCTGGCTTTTGGAGCCCTCTGATTACATCAGTGACAGAAACATTCTTTAAATCTTGTGGTTATTAGAAAAAGTTGGAAAATATGACCTGGCATAACTAATCCTATTTCTGACTTTATCTATTGGCAGCTTGAAACACTTATTCTAAGAAGTGTGAATTATCCCATTTTCATGTTGTAAACTAAAAACAATGCAAAAGGAAGACTGTAATAGATGCATATGAATTTTCCAGTTTCTTCAGTTTTCTGCTCTTTAATCTAAAATTGATTTTCTTCTCTAAACCATTTTTGGCCTTCCCATAAGTCTTTCTATGCTTATCTTGTATAGTTTTATCTCTGGTTTATGAGGCATTTACTTAATGCTGAATATTTTAAATTAAAATGTCTGATATGTTGTTTCTAATCTTTAACTTAACAGTTTAATAATATTCCTTTGTTAAAAGGGAATTAGGCCTTTGAATACTTTTAAGTCCCACAAGACATTTTAGTAAAATCCAAGTCTTGCCTTAGTTGTAAGAGAAGCTGCCAGGTTTTATTGACATCTATATTGACAATAATGCCAAATGGGAAAATTTGTAACATGCGCATCCTTTTTAGATGAGTGCTGTGTGCCCTTGAGATGTCTGGTTATGTAACTTAGACACTTAGGGACTGTAATGTTGCTGATGTTTCCTTCTGTAAGACTGAAGTCTGCCTCTGATATTAAGAAATAGAAGCTTGAGTGTTCTACAATGGAAAAGAAACAGTAGGCCACATTATTCTTTTTGTGTACTGTTCTTAATCCAGATGTTTACCTTTACCGCTCTAAAGGTTGCCTGTCTCCTAATGCTCTTCATGTTGATGCTTGATTATATCTTAGATGCACCTTTTGTTCCAGCTAACACAAGTTAGATGATGGTGAGACCTGCAAATATTTTGCCATCATAATCATCATCATAAATCATAGGCCATAAGATCTGCCTTGTGTTTAGAGGAATCAGCTTTTTTTATTGACTGTCTTCCATAATTAATAACACTTTAGTTTGTAAATCAAATTAGCCCACTTTTTCTATAAAGATTTAGTATGAGATCATTTTTTAAAACACTAAATGACCTTGACAAAAACAAGGGATCAATAACATGTTGATTAGCAGATTGTTTTCTGTAATATTGGCTGGCCCTTATTAGTTTTTTCTGTTGCAAGACTTGTAGAGGTGGAAGGTCATTGATACCTCCTGGTAATTCTGTTTGCCATACATAGTTGATTCTACTCTTGTCTAGCACTGATGGATTCACTTAGGCATGTGTGCAGGTTTTGCAAACACGTCTTTTAATCTATTTTTTTTTAAATTACAAGATTTTTGGGGTGCTTGTCAGCTGTTTTGCCAGAAATAAATATGGTTCAGTTTTAACGGAGAGAATTTAGGTTCTGACTGTTCCCTAGGATTTACTTCAGTGTTGCTGTGGCTAAAGATTGTGCCAATCACTAGAAAAACATAAGGTGTATTGATAAAAGGAATAGGCTTTGATGTGTAGGTTCAGCTTTCTTAGGAACAGGCTTTCCAGGTACTATAATTCTTCTATGCCTTAATTCCTCATTTATAAATAAGAGCAATATTATTGCCACAGGTAAGGGAAGTCAGGATACATTCAGATTATACAGGACTCAGTTAAAATGGTTATGAAGGGCAGTAATCCTACTGTAGGATATTTAAATATCGAAGGTAGACTTAAGTATCTGTTCTGGTTAATGAGACTAGCAATTCTGTCGGGGAGGAAATGGCAATACTGAGACATTCGTTCCTGTCTCAAGTAGCCATTAAGCATCCATAATTTTCATTGAATGAAAAGACTTAAAAAGCAAGTCTAGAATGTTCCTGACATTTTTCAGTCAGATTCTTAGGCTTTTAACGTCAGTGTTAAATTAAGTAAAATTTTCTCAGATTGTGTTCTCCCTCATCATTTTCAAAAGTTTTCTGTATATGCCTAGAGCGGGAACTCCAGAACATCAGAGGTGTTTGCAGGGCTGGTGACCCTAGCAACATGGAGCACAAGTGCCTTTCCCAACTCCTACATAAACGTCATCGGAACTCGCTCAAGAATTAACACAGAAGGCCCAGTCCAGTTCCTTCTCTCTGGCTGATTAGGACTGACGATTTTAGTAGGATATACAGGCCCTTACTCTTTTGATTCACTGTCCTGCTCATAGTCACAGGGCATTAAGTTATGATCCAGGACTTCAGATCTCTCCCATGTCCATGCCCATATCCTAAGGTCAGCTATGAGGCAGTCAGGTTGCTCATGGCTTTATGTAGTCTCACCTTGAAAATCTGAGAGGATGGAGACTGCACAACCTCTCTAGGCAAACTATTCTGGTGCCTTCATACCTTATGGTGCCTTTAAGTGTCTTTCATGTCTTATCAAATCACTTCTTATTTCAGTTTATGCCCACTGTTTATTTCTGCAACCATACAGCATTGCAAAGAGCCTGGTTTAGGCCTGTAGGTATCAGCAGGCTATTTACTGCTCCAAAACTGCCTCCTCTTGAGGCGGAACCAAGTCCAGTTCTCTCAGCCTCTCCTCCACAGGACAAATGCCATCCCCAACTACCTTGGTTGCCTTTGCTGGACATGCTAAACTTTTTCTCCTTTGATGGTAGGATTGCCTGTGCTCTGTTCTTCAGTGTTAAGGTCACTTGGTTCCTCTGCTTGTCATTACTCCTTAACATGTCTTTATTTTTACTTTGATTAGCCTTCAGTCAGATAAACAGAACTCCTTGTGCCAGAAGCCTATTGTTGATTGAACTTGACACATAGTGTCCCAGAGGAATATGAGGCCAGGACAGTGCGCTGCATTCAGCAGAGGCTTTAATGCTGAAGGAAACCATGCTAAAAGTCATATTCCCAGCTAACAAAACTTCTTTAGTTGCCTGAAAGCAAAATCCTGATGCATGATCTGCACAAGCACCTTTTTCTCAATTATGTGACATGAGCTTGGGAATTTCTTTCAAAATAAGAATATTGCAAAATTAAGACGTCTCTTAAGTTCAACAACTGTCTGCCTGCTCCCAAGTGCTGAATATCTCAAGGCAGCTGTAGTTTAGGTGCTTTCTTCCCATTTTCCCCCATGTCATGGTTTAAACTCCTCAAGCAGTTCACTCCCTCACTCCCCCCTCTTTCTTCCCCCCACTCCCAGAGGGATGGGAAGGAGAATCGAAAGAATGCAACTCCCACAGGTTGAGATAAGAACAGCTTAGTAACTAAGCTATAGCACAGATCACTACTGCTACCACCAATAATAATAGTAAGAGAAATACAAAGGAAAAGAATACAGTCATTCACCCAGCCCCACCAAGCAGTGCACCCCCCTCACCTGATACCAAGCCCAACCATGCAGTGTTTCCCCCCGCCCTTCTGTGTCTCTGCCTTCTGTTTTACATCCTGGTCATGACGTGCTGGGGTATGGAATACCTCTTTGGTCAGTTTGGGTCAGGTGCCCTGTCTGCTTCCTTCCAACCTCCTCCCGGCTTCCCCTCCTCCCTAGCAGAGCATGAAACTCAGAAAGTCCTTGGCCAGCCTAAACATTCTAAGCCATAACTATAAACACTGGTGTTATCAGCACTGTTCCCAAGCCGAAAATCCAAAACACAGTGCTGCACCAGCTGCTATGAGAAAAAAAAATTGACTGCTGCTGCTGAACCCATGACACCCCATGGTTAAATCACCTATCCTGACTGCATCTTCCACCGTGCCTTACAGCTGTCAGAACATTTTACATAAGTATAGCTGAGCAGATGACTGTCCTGCCAGCACCTAAATCACTGGCCCTCGTAGCCCACTGCTTGCTTCTCTCATAGAATAAGTTCCACTCTCTCACATTCTCTAAGTACAGCAAAGAGAAAAAAAACAGAACCATCTTGCAGGTGGGCCCCTTGTAAGGTCTTTGCAGTAAGGAAAGCCTATTTTACCTCAACTTTAAGACCATTTCCATCAGGAGGATTTTTGCCACTGCTTCTGATAATTGTTAGCACTTGTAATGCTTCTGTTTGTTGATGCTATAGTGCTTTATGTACATTGGTGAGATTGCTCATTTTCTCTTCTATCTGTAAAACAAAATTTCTGGGCATATATTGATCAGCTGAGAATAGTGACCAGCTCTGATAATTTACTTAAACCTTTAACTACAGGTTACTTTGGGTATCTCATTAGACCTCATCAGCGAAGCTCTGAAAAGAACTTGCTTTCCTGGGTCCCAGCATTTGAGTAGAACGTTCTTGAGACCTGAGAGACAGCAGGAGCAGATGAGTGAAGAAATAAGAGAATGTTTATATGGAGCCCATTTTCTTAGCATTTAAAAATAACTAAATTGATTTTCTTTTTTTCTTTTTTTTTTTTTTAATTTGCTGTCTAAAACCAGAAGAAAAAAAGCATGTTGCAGACATGCATATTATACAAAATAAAGAACATTGCTAAAATCAGACTCTCAAGAATGCATTAGGTTGATGCCTTGAAAGATCAAGACTGAGATCCTGACCACATTTAAGTTTGTATGAATTTTACTTTGAATGAACAGGATCAGATTTGATTCTAGGTTCAGGATGTTAGGGTGTAAGTTCCCTTACCAGCTATTAGGACATGAGGGCATTACAAACATCTAAAACAATTATCAAATTATACAGTGTGTGAAGAACATTCAGCTCCTGCTCAAAACTGTTGTTACATAGGAGTGAGATTAGGATACAAAACTGAACACCGAAGATACCATTAAAAACAAAAACAAACAAATAAAAAACCTAAAGGTTTTAGTTTCTTTAACAGTATTTAAGTTTCAGCATTTTTTAATGTAATAGGAGATTAAAAGTATATTGATTGGAAGAAGCTAACACTCATTTATATTCTGTTTCTAGTACCTATGTGTTATGTAAAATTAAAGTGAACAACTGTCATGGGTTAAGAAGTACCACTCATTTTTCTCTTTCTTGGTAGCTGGTGAAGCTCTTTGTTTTTGATTTTGGGCCAGGGAGCAGTGCTGATAACACCAGTGTTTTCAGTTACTGCTCAGTAACGTTTAGGCTGGCCAAGGACCTTCTGAGCCTCATGCTCTGCCAGGGAGGAAGGGAAGACGGGAGGAAGCAGAGACAGGACACCTGACCCAAACTGACCAAAGGGGTATTCCACACCACAGCACATCATGCCCAGGATGTAAAAACAGAGAGCAGAGACATGGAAGGGTGTGGGGGTGCACTGCGTGGTCGGGCTGGGTATCAGGTGGTGAGCAGTTATATTCTCTTTCTTTGTATTTCTCTTGTATTATTATTGGTGGCAGCAGTAGTGATTTGTTTTATACCTTAGTTACTAAACTGTTCTTATCTTAACCTGTGGGAGTTGCATTCTTTCGATTCTCCTTCCCATTTCCCCCTGACTGGGGGAAGAAAGAGAGGGGAGAGTGAGAGAACTGCTGAGGGCCTTAAACCATGACAACAACCTACAAAGGCTAGTCCATAGTTATAATTACTAATATATATTTTAGCATCCAAAATATTTATACAGAATTAAGTAGTTATTTCTAACAGTATAACATAATGTCTTTGTGAGACAGTTGTAAGAAAACAACATTGCTAGCAAAGTTTTTGTCGCCTAAAACTTGGAAGAGTGGTAAATAATTAAGAAAGGTCAATAACAATTGGTCTATTATGTTTTTAAAATAGGTAAATGGTGAATCAAATATCTGGAAAACACCAATGCAGATCATGTGTGGGGAATTAAGAATTTTAGAGAACACTGATCCTGGAAAGGGGTCTGTGGTCATGCTGGGTAATGAGCTAAACAGGAGCTTTTGGTGGTTATTCTCTGACTTGGAGAGCAGATATGATCTTATGAGCAGAGGAATGAAGCTTATCAATAGGAAGTGCTTTTATAAACTTTATGTGGTATTTGTGAGATCATTGCTGTGATGATACATGCAATTCTAGCATTCAGTCTTTAAAAGGAACATTGAAAATGGATAAGGTTTGTAAAAAAGCTGTGAAACAAAAAATGATAAAAGTTGGGGAAAATCACCAAATGTTTGAATCAATCATTCATCATAAAAAGGAGAAGATTAAGTTTTGAGATGATCATAACAAGTACCTGAGAGGTCATTTAGTCATAAAAGGTGTTTGGGGGAACACCAGGAACAGGACTCTTCAGTAAGAATATTCAAAGCCAATAGCTATGCCGTCCTAGAATATCAATATGGTCAGCATCACTGGTTTCTTATAGTGATGTGAACCCCTAGGTCCTTGGAAAAGTAGAGGAGAGATTTATTTTTAATATATATCTTACATGCCAAAATAGAAAGTACAAGAACCATTTTTGCAAAGAATTTTGGAAGGACACCTTTTGTGTCCTTCCATAAGCATCCTTTTGGATGCTTTTCAGGCCTCCATTCTGTGGCTTTTATTTCTTTTCAGCAGACTTCATTCTCTGCCAAATATTAGTGACATTAAGAAGACTTTAAGGCTCCATTTTTAAGGTGAATCAAGCATTATTTCACAACATTAATAGATATTTTCAAAGTGACATTTACGTAGGAGGTTAAGTTTCTGTTGATTTTCATTACAGTGTTTTGTGGAGTGATCTAAAAAACTTCTCCAAACCAAGTGAATTTCTTTAGGAGTAGAGTAAAGTTGTTTGAGGGGACATCTAGGGGAGCTCTGGGTGCTCCCTAGCTGTCACCTAGTGGTGAGCCCAGTACCAGCAAGCAGCTCACCAGAGACAAGCTTTGTTTTGGGAATTGCCAGTCATAAAGTTTCATTTGTCCTTCTATACAGCATTGCTATTTCGACTTAACCCCTGAATTTAGATGCTCCATTTTAAGAACCCATTTCTTAATCTTTCTTTAGGACTGACAACTGTCCTTTTGATCTGAAGACTGTCACTCACCTAAATGTGGTCACAGTCCAGGCAGGCAATTCTGAAAGGAAAAAAGAATGGTTACTTATTATAGAACGTATTGCTCTTCAAACCACTTGCCTGAATAGAACCGTAGCCCCCATCCTTTTCCTGTTTCATTCTTCCTAATAATTCTTGAATTAGAGGAAAGAACCTATGGCAGTGTGGCAGTTGTAGCTGTGACTTTTACGTATATTTGTCTAACCCCTCTGAGAGCTGAGTATGAGGATGTAGATAAAATGCAGCACATTCCCCAGCGCACAGCAGTCTTCATGTGCATAATTTACAGTATGGATATAGCCACAGCAACTAGTAAGTAGTAAGTCTTTGTTTTTTTACATACTCAAGAGTATCTAGAAGATAGTTACTAGCTTGTTGCTTTTTAAAATGTTCAGTGTAAAATATTCAGTTTCTTATGTTGTGATGCAGTGTATACCTTTATCAGGGAAAATGTGTGTACACAATGAAACAGAGTGCTCAGATCAGACACTGTAACTCTTCCTAGCCAAGAGCATAACGCAGGTTCTGTGATTCCAGAGTACAACCTTTTGAAACTCGAGTGTTTAAAAATGAGACAGCTTTCTTGTGCACTCCTCGGTAGAGGGAGGGAAAATCATTTTAGTTCAGCAAACATCTGGTAGCCCAGGAATGAAAAAAAGCACTGATTGGTTCTGACAGCTGCCTGCTTTGCAGCGGTATTTAACCAGAAATATTTGAAACGTATTGATATGAATAATGAAAGATTGCATGATGTATGACAGAAGCTTCACCACAATTTAACTCATTAATAAAGGAACAGTGTTACATATATAAGAAAAATCCTTATTTACTCTTTATCTCATTTGTGATTTTTCATTTTTAATAACCTGACAAATAAGATTTTTTAAATAATTTTCTCCATCAGGTATTGCAAGTATTTCACTGTGAAATAGGTTGAACGGGATGTCGTTGTCCTTTAACT
>JASSUY010001608.1:22506-45106 GCA_032466535.1 Forpus xanthops
ACACTGGTGTTATCAGCACTGTTCCCAACCCGAAAATCCAAAACACAGTGCTACACCAGCTACTGCTTAAAGGGGAAAAATGACTGCTGTTGCTGAACCCATGGCAGACATCTTATGTTGCCTTTTGGGTTTGCCTTTTAGGTGCTACAGGGACACAGATGGACTGGGTTCCAGATATTGGACTCTTCTGGGAAGTCTTGAAAAGTGTTGCTTTTAGTAGTAAATCTTTAAAAGCCTTAGGTGAAAGGATGCTTAGATGCCTTGTCCCCCCTAAATACTTGTAAGGATGGGGTTTAAGCTCTCTTTTAGCAAGTAAAAAAAGGAATAATGAGACTTCATTCATCTTGTAGATTATGTAGGTTATAGAATCATAGAATAGTTAGGATGATAATAATGATAGTTACGATGATAGGATTCCGACTAGGTGTGTTTTGAAACAAGACAAGTTTTCAGATTCAGATTAGACAATTCAATATAGAACTGAAAAGGTGTCTGTGTACACATGAAGTAGATGTAATCATAGAATAGTTAGGGTTAGAAAGGACCTTAAGATCATTTCCACCCTCAATGGAGAGGCAGTTATTTTTCTCAATGAAGCCTGGAGAGCAATTCTGCTTACTCACGCATGGTAAACCACACCTTCAGTTCTGTTGAGTTGATGTCTTTTGTCTTCAATGGGAATACAACTGTCTACTTCATAGTAGTATTAACAAGCCAAAGTATGGTGTCAAGCTGAATTTCAGGTAAGCTATTTCCATTCTTGGAAGTGGTCTTCTCATAAGGATGGAATCAGGGAGCAGTGAAGCTTGAAATGGGTAAGACTTCAAAAACTCATAAATCTGCTCTTTAAGTAAAAAAAAAAGTCCCCAGTCCTTTCAGGTTTAAATATTTCTGCAGGGATCCTAGGGAGAAAAGATTTTGTCAAAGATTTTCTCCTACAGAGTCTGATGTTTCCCCTGTGTATTTATAGAAGAGCCACTCGTTGTTTCCCTTACATTTGATTACTTCAGGGTCTTTTTGTTACGTTTTGGATTTTTTTCTTATTCTCCTAATTGTGTCCTACTTGGGAATGTTATAAAGCATGGTGTTCCAAGTATTTTAAGGGAATGGAAGGATTTTTTGGCAAAAGTTGAATAGCAGTATTGAGACCCTTTAGTTTTTCAGTTGGAGTTAAAATATTAGGTAGAGAAAAACATTAATTACATGTAATTACCTGCATGACAAGGAAACAAGACTGGTTTATGTGTTTGTTTGTCTTCTAAAAGAGTGCCACAGTTATGAAGCAGCCAGTGAGGAGTTCTTCCTTTTAAACCTGTCACTGAACCTCTGAACTGCCTTAACAATGACCTCATTAATTTAAGTACTACTCAGTGTCATATCTGCTTTTACATATCCATATTAGTGGGTAAGGGGAAGGAAAATTGTTTTATTCGTCTAACATAATTTAAAAATGAAATGTGAAGGTCTGTGACCTTGCTCTGAGATATTGCTCTCAGGTCTATTATATACAGAGAGGGCTTATTCTTTCTCTGTTTCTTTTATTTTAAAGGAGCTTTGTTGGTTCTCTAGTGTGACCAAGGCTGGTAAATGTGGAACTGCTTATAGGTTTTATTTTTGTTCATGATAAAAAACCCTCTTCAGATTAATGATTCATTGGTGCCTCAGCATCTGCTTCCAAGATTGGGGAGTTTGGGAAAGAAACTGAGGAGAAATATGAGGATAAAAATAAAGAAAATAAATAAAATGTTAAGAGCAGAATTTTTCAAGTTGGGGAAGAGACACAAAGGATTGAAGAACTGTTACATGAATGTTCATTTAGTGGGGCAAATTGACATATTAAGTCACAGATACGATGAAGATACTTTTTAAGTACACATTTAGAGAAACAAAACTGGGTTTTTGATCTTGCAAAAAACTTGTTAAGACACAATATATTTAAAAGCAAGTGTCAGAATTCCTGTTTAAAACAGATATTTCTATCACAGATTAGAAACAGTACCCTCTTATATGGAGGAATATCTTGTAAACTGTCAAGTATCACACTGTTTTATAATAGCTGAGTTTTATACCAGGTGCTGTAGTTTAACCTCCTGTACTTTTTCTCGGTTGAGTGTACCACTTCTCTGTAACTCTAAGAGAAATTCATTATCTCTTTTTTCTCATTAACATCCTGTTGCGTCCTGGTACAAAACAGTGCAGACTGAGACAAAGCTCAAAAGTCACTGAGTTCCTCCTACATTATAGCACCTAGCACCTAATATGAGGCCCTTAAATTAATGAAGTGTGTTGTTAATATTTCGATATGGATATTTTCATTTGTATTTTTAGGATAAGATTCTTCTCTGCATAGATGTTAGAAGTAGGCTTTTCTTCATTGCAGTCTGCGTTTTAAGGAGGGTATGTGAGAAAGGCATCATAGGTAACCCAACGAGAACATGTTTCATAGCTAATAAGTGAAGAATGTGGATTATGGATATTATTATCATCCTGGATATGCTCTTGTTTTTTTTCTGATACCCCTAGCAGATGGAGCACTTCCAATCTGGCTGCTGATTCTCTGAAAAACCTAGACAAATTGCATTCTGATCAGTAACCCTGCAAAATCAGGAAACAGTGCACAGATGTCCAGTGACTTTGTTGCACCTTTTGTCTGCAAATTTGCAGATGTTAGATGGTGTTTGGGAACATCAGGACCTCTCTGCAGTATGTCAGCTGACTGATACTCAAAACTGGGCTGTCTGTACAACTATTTCAACCCAAATGAAATTAGCCTGAGATAAGAAGTGGTTAACGGGTGGCAAGATGCTTATTGAGGAGGAATAGATAATCCAGCAAAGACGGTAAGAGAAATGAGGGAATGTGCCTGGGACCAGAAAGTTAAGGACATAAAAATGTCTATCCAGTGTCAGCCAGAAGGATACCTAGTCAGGTGCTGTTTCTCCAGTACTATCTGCCAATAAGAAAAATTGGGTAACTTGTAGTGTATTTCCATATTTGTGGTGCTTTTCTTAGGTGGACTTCAGTGGCTACTTCTTCCATTAATCCCTCAGGTAGTTTTTGAACTGATGTAAACTTTTAGCATTCTGTTGCAAAGAGGTAGCATCTTAATTGCATGCTGTGTAAATAAATCTTTTGTTGTATCTGCTTCCTCCTAGGTCTTTTCTCATCTGTCTTAACCTTTTTCTTGGGAGAAACAGAGAATACACAATTCATTCTCCCCCTTAGAATGCATGATTTTACAGAACTCTAATATATCTCTCTCATTTATCACTTTTCTAGCTTGAAGAATTCAAAAAGTATTCAGTATTTTGATTGCCCCCATTTTCTTTCACCATATTTTTTCCAGTTCTAGTATAGTCATTTTTTTTGATTTTTTTGCTTTCTTCCACCTCTCTTCCCCCCACCCCCCCCCGCTCCTTCCACCTCCCCCATGTCCTCTTTGGGGAGAGGAAAATATTATTCAGCATCACAACACAATTCTTGCAAAGGCTGTTCAGACCTTATCCAACACTTCATTTAGCTATTGTAAATACAAGATTCTGTCCTTGAGAACTCATCATGTTTTGTAAAATTAAGATTTTTTTTGTTTTTCTCTATACATCCCTCTACATTTATCCATATTACATGTTATCTGTGTTTTTATACCACAGCCACTTAGTGCTGCAGGGCCCTTTTTCAACTCTTCATGATTTGCATTCATTGCTGAAATTGGTCAGAGTGAACAAGGTGTCTTGGGGTGGGTTCTTGGACTTATGTGAGAGCACAGCTGAAAACAGAACTGGAACTGAACAGACAAGGGGGAAGTATGGTAGTTACAGGTGCACACTGTTCAGAGAAAATTGAGCAGAGATGGAGAGGTGGTGCAGGCAGGTGTACAGTGGAGATTGCTGACCAACCGCATGAAGAAATGCAAGCTACAGTGCAAAAAGTATTATAAAGCATGGGAGAAAAAAGTCAAACACAGGTTTGTAGGTGGTATGGGTGGTATCGCATAATAATGTGAAAATCTTGTTTATTGTGTAAAACTGAAACTATTCTTTCAGGATATTAACTTCTCTGCACTTATCTATACAATCTCTGCTTATGCAAAGTGCTGTAAGAGATTAACAGACTTGCCATAAGTACAGTTGGTAATGGAAAAAAGAAAAAAAAATTGACAGAGATGTCTCTATTAAAATCATGCCAGTCACACATAAATCTCTTATGCATGTGCATCTCCACTGCCTATTTCCTTACCTTTGCGTATGATTCATTATAAAGCAGAACAGGAATTATATGATTGTTAAGTTCCACAGAAGTGGAAAGAAAAAAGAACATTAGAAAAAGTCATACATTCTTATTAATATATATTATGTGCTGCAATGAAATCATTTTTGCCCAAGTATAAAATTACCTGATAATAGATTTATGAGCAGTAAGAAAAGATGGAAAATATGTTGTCTGTTGAAAACTTCTGTGAGGATAGGACTTGTTAAGAATATTCTTTGTATTGAATTGTATGAAGCATTACAATATTTTTTAGCAACTGAAGTTTTATTTATTTTATCAGACACTGAATATGTATTTAATTAGATAAAATCTGGTGTATCAGCACATTTTATTACCAGGAATACAAAGTACAATTACCATGACATACAACCTGCTGTAAATTTTGCTTCACTTGCTGTTGAAGATATGTCTCACAGGCTGGGACTCAATAAAGCAAAAGCAGGAATTTCAGATACATCTTAGAAAGCTTTTTTTTCCATACAGACTTTTTTTTTCCCCATACATCAAGAAGCAGCTAAGGCTTCTGTGTTGCTGGGGGTTTTCTTAATGCGGTACAAGATTACAAGCTCTCATACACATAGCTATGGATTAACATAAACTTTTTTTTTTTTTTTGGTAAGGGTATTTGTTATCAGAAATTTGGCTGATCTTTTCTTGGTTGTTTTTTGTTTTGGTTTGGTTTTTTTAAGTTGCTTCATGGTGTAAATGGTCACAAACTGTCTGAATTAAAATCATAGAATGGTTTGGATTGGAAGGGACCTTAAACTCATCCTGTTCCAACCCCTTCCCATGGGCAGGGACACCTTCCACTAGACCAGGTTGCTCAAAGCTCCATCCAACCTCGCCTTGAACACTGCCAGGGATGGGGCAGCCGCAGCTTCTCTGGGCAACCTGTGCTGGGGTCTCACTGCCGTCATTGTGAAAAAAAAATCCTTCCTTACATTTAATCTAAATGTACCCTCTTTCAATTTGATTTAATCATAAATAATAATAAACGCTTCTTACAGCTTGATTGTTCCCAGCTGTATACTACATAGAGTTTTACCCTATTCTCCAAAGTCTTGGATACTAACTACTGTCAGTGACAGCATATCGGAGCAGATGTTCAGCTTTTTTGCCCAGCATGGTATTTCCTATTACTGCCAGGTTCCTTTTTAGACCTTATTTTCTGTATTTTCAGACTTACTTCAGAAATATGTGGTTTTACTTGGGTATACTCTAGGATTACTTTCTTTTTCTTCCCTTCTCTATTTCATCATCATTCCTCTTTCAGCATTGCAGAACTTCATGAATTTTGAAATTAGGTTCCCATCTTTTTCTAGTTCTTCTCTTTCTTGATTTCTCTATTTTCCTTGATGATCTCTTTTTTTCACATATACTTGTCAGCTGCATTCTCCCCTTGGAATCTAAATGGTTTCTGCTCTATGGAAATACACCTGTGTCTCACACCTCCATTTCTGCACACTTCTCTGGTATTTTTGATTCCCTGCAGCGGTGGTTCTACATATTATTCCATGTTTCCTTGGAACAAAGGAAAAAAGAGTGAACAAAGGAGGAGACACAATGAACTGTTCCTTTTAAATACTTGGTACTCACTGGCAAACCAACAGTACTTCTGCAACATAATTGGAATAGCTTTAAAAAAGAAAAAGTGTTTTTAGAAGGCAGTCCTTAGGGATTATATTTTGGAGACAACTATAGTTTATGGGGGAAACTGAATACTGCTTGTCCATCTGCATTCTTGCACAGATTTATGGTAAAGATTGCTTCCTGGCAGTGGAATTTGCAAGGAATTTACCTTGGAAAAATTAAGAATTCTGATAGTGTCAGGGATAAAAATCTCTATATAGGTTAAAGGATAAAAGGTGACAGAGCTAGAGACAAAAAATCTGTTCTTTCCCTGCTGTATGAGATTATTGGAAAAAAATCATTCCCAGGGTATATTTTCAAGTGATCAAAATATAGTTATATTCTTTATGTATTTTCACGCAGATGGCCAGAGGCATATTCTTGATGCAAGGCCATCCTTGTACTAAATTTAAAATCTCTGCTCTGAAAGTATGGCTGTATTAAAACAGTTCAAAGTGTATGTTATCAAACACAATTAATATGAGCAAATATACATGTTTTTCTCCAGTCATTTTAAGAAATGGTCAAATTATTTCAGCTGAAATTTTGTTAAGACTGTAGTCAGAAATTTCCTGATGTAGAAATTCTTAGCACAAGTCACTGAAGCTTGAAACTGCGTAATTAAATTGGAAATAAATATAATACATATAAATAGTAAATACAAGATTTGTAAATAGAATGTGGTGGAAAGTGTGACAGATTTACAAACATAACAATAAGCTCTTGGTCCAGCTGTAGACATCAGAATGTGAATTTATTTCTCAAGTTTAAAGATACTTCTGTTTTATTGTCAGGACCTTTTAGAAGCAGCATATAGCTGGTCTATTGTTATGCGTGTTCTGACAGAGTGTGAGTACTGCAGTGAAGTATAGATGCTCTTCAGGTGTAGAATAAAGTATTTACTATTTCCATATTTAGATACAGGACAATTTTTCAATGACATGACTTGTAATTGCTTAATCAGAAAGGTTATATAAAATAGTTTTAGCAGTAGGGGGGTTTCTGATTAACTGATAATGGAGCAAACCCATATCACAGACTATTTTGATAATTTTGCCTTGATTACCAAATATTAGTCTGAACTTTTACAAGAAACATATTGAAGTTTCCATGTCTGATATTTATCCGTGGTATAAAAACACTGCAAGAACTGGCAGTGTTGGCCTTCCCATACTGTCTTGCAAATTTTGTCATCCCTGTTTAGGATCAGTCCACTCTACCAGAAAATTAACCAGTACTTCAGGGTATACACCTCCAGCACAAAAGTCATGTAGCTTCTTGAATTACAGTTTTGTTTTATCATTCCTGCATCCATGGGCTGTATATATTTTGGCATACTCTAATCCAATAGCAGGATTAAATAGGTCAGCCTTTAATCATGACTGATGTTTTATTTATGCTGTGTTTTCAAACACAAAGTTGTTAAAGAGTTTAGCTATGCACTTTGAAGCATATGCAAAAATCTTTTCCTGTAAAATAATCTATTCCCTTTCCTATTCCAACAAAACCAGTGTTGTAAAGAAAAGGGGTACTGTATAATACTTTTTTTTTTAACTGAACAGACTTCAGCTTTATTTTGGTCATCTTGTATTAAAATTGGAAAAAGTCTAAATTACCATCTCTTCTAGGAGAGAGAGAAAAGAGACTTGACAGCAGCCTGCGATTCAGTTTCTTACAGTTTTAGCGTTGCAAAATTGTCATTAAATATGTATTTGTTAATGTATCTAAAATATGCTGTTGTGAAAGAAATTAGAATAGCCATCAGAATAGTTCATTAATCTTCTCAATGGACTCTTCTCCTATTTGCTGCTTTCTCGATAAGCATGTAAGCTTTAATTGTTTGAAATAGGAATGCAGGAATGCAAGTGGAAGATATATATTCAGAGGTTTGTTTTTTTTTTATTATAGAAAAATCAGACTATTTATTATAAGACTGGTGTTGCTTATGGAGATTTTAATATAATTGAGTTTTTTACTTTTGACTTTGCATGTATAGTAATAGTTCCAATATAATTTTCTGTTCAATAGAAAATATAGTGCATTTGATTAAAAACATGTGATCTCATCTCTTTCATGGCTGGTAAAAGGAGTTGGTAAATCCTTTTGGAAATGAAGAATAAATTGTTTGTATCTCCATCTAACTTTATGCTGGTAAGGCTGTCAAATAGATTGTCTTTCTATCCTTAAAACAGAGGTATAGTCAACTAGAGAAAGGAGAACAGGCTCACAAGACTACATTTTTTTGCCTAATAGAACCACATAGGGTATATTTAAATGATAAGAAATACATCTACCATCAAAACCTCACCTGCTAAGTGTACTTAGTCTTCTGTCATATAATTCTAAAACGTTTTGACTTACAGATCTAAATTTTCTTATACACCTTGAGTGCACTGACAATGCTGGGGCTTGTTTTGCTGAACTAAAAATATATGGATTTGACACAATATATTCCAAATGACTCTAAAATATATCTATCTATCTTTGTGCAAGTCAAAAAGTTTGTGAGATCCATGTAAAGCAGGCTTCTCAATAAAGAAAAAGAAAAGATGCTTTTGGGGTAAAAATAACCGAATAGTAAGTTCTGATAGGAGAAGATGCAAAAGCTTGTTGATCTTTTTAAAGAAATGTCAACATGTTTTTCTGAGTACTTACATCAGGTTGTTGGGGGATCTTTATTATTATTATTTTTTTTTTTTCATTATTCATCCTACCTGTGTAGGAAGTAGCAAGAAAATAATTGCATCCTGATTTTCCAAAGGGACACAACAGGAATTCAGGACTTTGTTCACATTTGTTTGGAAATGGAAAGACTGTTCATTTCTCCATATACATTGTCATTAATAGAGCAGTTAATCCCAGGTCAGCATGTCAGTGTGCTGCAGGTATAGAAGGAGTGTGCATCAGACCACTTCCACTCACCAGAAGTGAATCTGATCTGAGCCCTTCTGGTTGTTGATCCTCTTTTGACAATATGCCATTTATCCCAGAGCACGTTTTCAGAAAAAATAGTTTCCAAACATTTCAAGGTTTTCTGAGCAAAAATCTTTGGAAATATCTTTAACTTTTTCATCAGAAATGTGACACATTATTATTCTTCCATTTCCCACTGTGTGCAGGCTGCTGTGTTGGACATCCTCACCCACCTCTGGTATTGCAATAGAAATGGCTGGCTCTTGTGCCAGCAGGTTTCTGGGAAAGGCCAAGACTGTAGTGCCCCTTCACCCTTTGTAACTTTAAGAGCCATTAAGTAGATTTTAAGAGCTACTAAGTAGACTCTTATGTGTAATCTGAAATACGTACCAAGGGGAGGGATTTGTACATTTGCTAACATGTTTGACAGTCAACGACATCTGCGTTTCACTCTGCATCACATCAAGCTCATGGAAACTCAGTCATCTTCAAGTTCCAAGTACACTGTGCTGCGTCTGTGTCAAAGAACAGTTTATGCAAGTGGATGAACTGTGTTCATATCTGATTTCTAAGTGTGAATAATGAATATAATGAATTCTAATTCAGTGTCTTTTCTTTTTTTTTTTTTTTTTAGTTTAGCTTCTTGTTTTGTTTCAGAATAATAATTACTCATGAAAGTTCAACAAAACTGCACATACTTATTTGAAACAGTACTCTGGTGTCCTGATTGTTTGTAACAGTATGCAATAAATCTGGTAAAACAGAAGTGCAGTGTTTATGTATTTAAGAAGAAAAAAGTGTAATCTCTGCCTGCTGTCATGATAAACTAAGCAATTTACTAGCATTATAGCCAGCTTTATTTTTCTGTAGGATTTGTTAATGAATTGCAAGATGCAGGTCCCATCACCCATTTGCAATGTGTCTGAGTTAATTACCTGGTAATATAGGTCTCTTAATGCAAAGATTGTTAGATCTGGAATTTTTATTTTCTTTGAACATCCCATCTGTCATCGTGAACAATAAGCATTTGTCTTTACCTTTAGATAGCAAGGCAAGCTACATTTTTGTCTTGGCTCTTCTTCATGATGGAAGTGCCCTGCTTGTGGGACAGAGATTTTAACCATGAATCAGAAAATGTATAGTAGGTGTAAGACATGAAATAAAATTGACACATTTTTCTGAGGCATGTCACTGGTTAAGTGACAAAAAATATTCTGATAGTCACTGAAAAAGAAAAGGCAAAGGTACATTTGAACCTGTCAGTTTTACACATTCCTGTTATCCCTTTAGGGGATATCATACAACTTGACACCAACATTTAAGCTTTGAAAATTATGAGCTCATCTATTTCAAATGGGATGTCACATGTTCCCAAGCCCTTGCCATTACTTATAATGGAAGACAGGATGATCACTTTTGTCACATATTGATAGTGAATAAGATCTTTTTTCTTTTCTTTTTTTCTTGTTTCAGAATGAAGAACAAATTTTGGTATTTTGAATTTGGCACTTCGGAAACTTTCTCAGCCACCTGTAAGAAGCTGCATGAATCTGTAGAAATAGAAGTAAGAAATTAATTGTTGCATTTATCCTTGAAATGTCACTAGTTTAGCTGAAATGCAGGGAGCAAGGGTGCAAAGTGCCTGAATCCAGCAAGGCAAAGCAGTGCACATCCTTTCGACCCTCTATTCCAAAATATTATTTTTATCATGTCTATTTGTAGTGTAGCCCTGCACACTAGAACAAAGTTCAGTTTGATGATTAGTGAAGTCTTAATACAGTAGACAAGGTTAAGAGGTGAAATATAACATTAGAAATCAATAGGGAGAGTGGCTAGGTCAGATGGAAAAATGAAAGACTGTTGGAGGGAGTGAGAGCTGCTGCAGGATTAAAATAATAAAAAAAAAATCTTATTATTTCTAGGTCCCAAGTTTTTATAACCTTTAAAACTCAATTCCCTAAAATTGTACTTACTTTCCTGAACAAAGGTTAAAGAATATATATATTTTTGGAATCATTCCCCTTCATTAAATAACTTTTCTCTCTGCACAAGGGGTCATCTTTCCATTATACATTGAACATTAACGGAAAAGACACAGGATAGTTACAGACAAAATAGGAATTTAAAATAATGTGCCACTGCTACTTTGATGGCTGATAGAATAAGTGGCTAAGTTGATGATGTCTAGAAGCAAGTAAACTAAAAATGTTCACTGAGTGAAAGTACAAACCTGAGAATTTAAGTTAAATAATGAAATAATTTCTCAAGAGGATTATAGTGCTTTTCCTTTCTAATAGTAATGAGAAACTGCTCATGTCAATGCAGTATTTGTATAGTAGCATGAGACACTTGGAGAGGTATGGTGAGCCTGGTCAAAGCCTCCTGAAAAGCAAAGTCTGAAATAATCCGAAGGGGCCATGGATCTGGTAGTAGAACAGTAGCAAAGAAAACTGCGACTGAAACAGTAAGACCTGTGGTGCCACACTTTCCTATTATGCTGTTACATCTTCTTCAAGTGGAAACATGCTCCACAGGGGTTAGATTAAAAAATTAAAATCCCCAATAATCAGCCAAAGAAAAACCCCAGAAAAAAAAAAAAAAACAAACCAAACCAAAAAACACCTTGCTTCCAAAAATGGTACTTCACACATGTGGATTTAAGTACATGTAGCCTCAAAAATATTTTGTTAGTTACTGGAATAAATACTTATCTGGTTTGATTTGATTCAGATGTGCTGCATGTTAAATCTACCTTTTGATTAAATACAAATTGAAGAGCAAGCTTTCACAAGAAAATATTTCTATCCAGCAAAATTCTTACATAGCTCAGTACTTATTAAGATGTGATCTTAAACCATCTAATTGTAACCACTGAAATGTTAACATCCCAAAGAAAAGAAGTTTGCATACACATTTGTGATGCTGCTGATAGCAGTTGTATACTTATTACCAATTCATATCACTAATACTGTTATTACCAATGAAGTATTACATTGCCAGTATATGAGCCATGTTTGTTAATATTCTATTCAACTATTCTGGTCATTATCATTAGTCCTACAAATAGGAACAGAGAGCATAGGGGAAATAGTTTCCACAATGTTTACACAAGAAGTGTTAAGAGGTAGTTATTTACAGATTTATTTACAGGGAGTAAATTACATCTAAATGAACAGTACTTGCCAATACGCTTGTATCTAATGTTTCTTGTTTGAACTTTATAAACTCTTTGGAGTAGTGCTGTTTTCATATTATTTTTAACCTGCTGCTCCTCGCTTGGGGATGTTGCTGGAAATGAGAGTTTGATGTATGATGCCACATTTCACTTTGAATAAAATGCAAGAAGACTGCGTTTACTCTATAGCCAACTTTTGAATGAACAAAGCCCATGAAGATTAAGGATCTGTATCTCTGAGCTGGGAGACAGCAATCAAATGTTCTATGGGCAATTATTTATTCAACCCTACATTTGATTTCTAATCTGATTAAGCTTGGCTTTCATTGATGTCTCATGTTCTGTATATTTTCTTCTGTGTGAGATGCAGAACAAAAACAAAGTTAGGACACTAAATTCTTACATTATCCAGAATAAGATATGTTTTTATTTCCAAATGGGGATTGGAAAAGTTGAGTAGAGAAATAGAGGTTCTAAATGGGGAAAAAAAGAAAAAGGACAAGATTAAGGATTTCTTTTAATGATAATGTGTCAGTAAATGAGGCTTAAGATTTTAGAGTTTAGAGCACTTACTTATACTTTATTTCCACTTAACAAAAAAAGAAAGGTGTGTGAAGGTATTTATGAGAGTAAGCGTAGACACAGTGCCAGTGGGGATGGCATAGTCCATACCTCCAAAGCTGTAAAACCATTGTGGGACCAGAGTGGCACCTCCTATACCACCTGGCATTAATAGATGGGGGAAAGAAATTTAAATTGTCGTGTAGTTTTGCCTGATATCGCACCTGGTTACACAGCAAAGCCTTAATCTCAGCTGTTTTCAGGTATGGGTATGTATATCCTTAAGGAATTCTGAAAATTGATAAATCAAAGCAGTGTAAAAGACAATGCCCAAAAATGGACTGAGGCCAAGAAAGAAGACAAAAAAGAAATAGAAGTGATAGTGTTTATTATGAATCTAGGCAGGCATGCTCCACATTTTAAAAGCATGCTTTTATTTTTAGCAGCATTGTTGCATTACTTGAAATAAAAAAAAAGATAAATAAAAGAAAGGAAAAGGAGCAGAACATATCTGTGTTTTGTTGTTGTAGCGTATGAATGTGTTAGGAAAACGCAGAGCTACCTGTAGTGCAAACTTCTTGTCTGTGTATGAACAAAAGAAATCTTTCTTTACTAATTCAGAAAGTTCCTTGTCACTGTGGGATTCTGAGGCCTAGTCAAATAATTGTCTTAGTGTACTACCTGCTGTGTTCAATATTGAGTGAAAATGGAAGCCAGACCCTGCGCCATCCTATTTCGCAATTCTTCTTTTATTTAAATAATTCCAGTCAGTTTGGGGGATGCCAGACCTTTATAAATTAACAGCAGGGAAATACCAAAGGTGTCAGATTGCATATTTATCATCTTTTTCGTGTAATACTTAAATATGTATTAAGAAGTGACTGACATAAATTAGGCAGATTTCAGAAGCCACAGGCCGTGGCTTGTAGAGGACCCCCTTCTGCTTGACATTTCATCCTTGTCAAAGATCAAATTATTTTAATTTAGGCTGCAAATTATAAGAAATGAAGACTTCTTTGTGGGAATTCCCTGTGGTAATCTGACTTTTGTTGTTACTGCTGCTTGTCAGTGTGCAAAAGATATAATATGCATGCAAATAAGGTTAAAAAATATGTACTATCTAATTATCCAGCCAGTACATTCCACTTGAAGACAGTGGGAGGCCTGACACACAGTATGTGTTTGATTCATTGAGGCCTGCAGGGTATTTACACAAGATTACTTTTAATTATGAAATTAATATCTGTTTATCTAGAATGTATAGCAGTAAGTGAGCATACACATGAGCAGAATTTTTAGTAAAATAAATCATCTTAATATTTAATACATATAAAATAAAGGGGAGACTAAGGATTTGCTTCCAAACTAACACTGAATTATAGAGTCATAGAATAGTTAGGATTGGAAAGGACCTTAAGATCATCATGTTCCAACCCCTCTGCCATGGGCAGGGACACCTCCCACTAAACCAGGTTGCCCAAGGCTCAGTCCAGCCTGGCCTTGAACATCTCCAGGGATGGAGCATTCACAGCTTCTTTGAACAACTTCACTGAAGACCCATGCCTTTTTTCTTGTAAGAAATGGGTTATTAAAAAGTTACACTTTTGAATAGCTGCCACAACTGCCAGACTCACCATTTCTTTGGACTTTAAAGGTTTTCCTATATGAATATAAGCCACAGGTTTAACATTTAATTCTTGAAGAGCAAACATGAAATGGAAATCTAATGCTGAAATTGTTCTTTCTCCAGATTTATACTCTTAGAAGAGCTGAGAAGATGCCGAGTATGCATTATAATACAGTTCTGTTTTTTAATCTCAGACAGTTTCAGGGTAAATGAATAATTATGCGCAGTTATTTTTGAGTTGTACTTTGCTTTTCTTCTTCAAACATGCAATGAAGTTTTAGGCAGAAAGGAAGAAGTGCTAGTGACCCACAGAGCAGTAAGCTGCAAGATGTCAGTGGACTATTACTGAAGCATGGTTAATTATTTTTCCAGTTTTCTTCCTGATTATTGTGTATTGGAATTACAAAATAAGACCCTTAATCAGTTTTAAATGCATGACTGGTTTCCCTACTGGCTTGCTGAACATTGCATGAGTAGGATCTAATGTTTTTAAAAATATGCTGCTATACACTGTAAGGTGCATGTGACTTGCAAGTATATCTATATATTCTAGCTATGTTGGGAGGAATGAAGCTGGTCTACCTCTAGTCAAGATACATCCTAGAAAACTTGCTGGTTCAGTGAACTAATAAGTGGACCTGGATGCTTTGCCTTTCACTGCAGCTTCAACTGTAGTAATCTGAAGTTTGGTCATTTTTTTTTTTTTTATGTAGAGGTTCTGCAGTATTTTATTATACTTCTCCTAATCCTAAAACAAAGTGACTTGGGAGGAGGACTTGATTTAGCTTCAGTAAATTGCAGTCAGTGAAGGCTAGGTGTGTCCTATCAAGCTAGATGCATGTCATCTAATGTATGTCATGTGAACTGTGTTTGCAAATGCTGTAGGCTTCTGCTACCTAAGAAGATGGTGCAGTTTGTCATTGAACAATCTAAAAAGTTAAGGTCCCTGAAGCGAAAACTATGGTCCCTTTTTAAGATATAATTTGAAGCCAGATTTATGCTTTAAATTAAAAATGCTTCTATGTCCACTCTTGCTATAGAAAGCAGGGAGAATATGCATTAGTGATACAAGATTCCCTACAGTAAGAATTTCATCCCTGAGGAACTGTCCCATAGAATTAGACTTCTTCTGTATGTCCAGTATGTCTTGGAAGGCTTTTGGAGCACTGATACTTCTTATTTGGCACCAAATCCTATGTTTTCCTTTGGCAACAACACACATTTCAGACAAGTGGCTGATGGAGGTTCTGGGATAAGAAATGCTGTAGTTGTGTCTGCATTTGTTTTATCCTGTTTTACTAATCTTTCCTCCCAGTAGGAGTTACTAGTCAGTCATAGCCCTGTGCTAATGTGCCAGTTGTGCCTTTAGATTGAAACTGGTATCTGTGTGTTGTTCTGTGCTCTTAGGGCCTGTTTAGACCTTATCAGTGAAGCTGCATATGCTCTATATGCAAGGACTTTTATATTTAGTTTCATATGGAAGGGACTCAGGTGTTATAATGACAAGTGTCATTGCAAAATCATGAGACAGATAATTTAGCTGGAACACTCAAAAAAAACCCTCTAGTTATTGCTATAAAAATCTTTGTAGTATATTTTTTTTTTCTGCTAATAGCTGTAATGAAGCTGCAAATATATTTCACTTGGGTCAATGAATAGGTATCAGATAACAAGACTCTACCAAATGGTGCCACACTTAAGCAATCAAGAGCTGAATTAGAATCATGTTTTCCCTTCTGAATGAGGATTAGTTCCTATCTCATACCTCCTTTCCAGATATATGTATATATATCTTAGGTGCAAAAATCAAGTGAACCATTAACAGTGTTAAGAAGGATGAACTGCCAAAGAAAAATATCTGATAAGTAGAACATTCTGATTTTTCTTTCCTTTTTACTGTTTTTTCTCTCTTTTTTTTTTTCCACCTTTTTTTTTTTTTTTTCCTCCTTGCTAATCAGTGTGATGGGATTCAGCTGGACTTAATCAATATTTCTCTGGAAGGAATTGCCATTCTGAACATTCCAAGCATGCATGGAGGATCGAATCTTTGGGGGGAGACAAAGAAAAGACGTAGCCACCGTCGGACAGAAAAGAAGAGGTCAGATAAAAGAACAACTGTCACAGATGCCAAAGAATTGAAGTTTGTATGCCAAGGTAAGCTTACAGATTACTATAGGCTGTCTGGCTCCATGCAGTCAACTCAGTTGTATAATTGCTCCTGTATTGTCTCTTGACAAGAGAAAGAATAGACAGTTCTTGGCTATTTCTTTTCTTGTGCATTTAGTTGTTTTGATGGGGAGCACTGGAGCAAAAGCATAAACAAAGATGTGCTGACAATTGCAGTCTGTATACTTGCTAACTTGCCTCAGATGTTACCTGTTAAGCAAACTAAGCACATCATGTGACACCATTTGCTACTACGATGCTCAGTCTAGAAGTACCTGGAGTTTTTGAAATCAGAAAATGCTTACTGGGCTTTTATGATGCTGTTTAATATCAGTGTGCATAAAATTTGCGGATAATCATACCCTGATTCTAATAGACTTTGGCCAGAAACTGTGGAAAATTACTTCAGAGTAGCAAGAACAAGCTGCCTATAGATTTTATATTACTATAATGTGATGCTCTGCACAATCCTTGAATGCATAACCTGTAGCTTTCTTGCATGGGCCTGATTCATGGGCATTCCAAGGGCTTCTATATTTTCCTGGTGATTTGTCACATGTACTCCATTAATTTTATTATCTGTTATAACTCCTGAAGAAATCTACAGTAAATAGCAATCTTATTCTACTTTGTAGTATCTGAATGCTATGCGTTGTAATACATGTTACATGTTCTAGCAATTATAAAACATCATTCTGTTCACACCAAGGGATGAGCAGACCAAACTTTTTATCCTATGGAAAATAGTATCTCTTGCTTCAGGGTGTCTTGCTGCTGCTTCTCATTATTGAGACTGAGAAAAGATTAGGACTTTAACTGTCTGATGTTACTGTGAACTTTTTGCTGGGTTTGGCTATCCTATTTTTGCATTTTGTCAGCAGTAATTTTTAAGTCACTAGCTATATCATATTTAATTAATACATATTGTTGTTTTAATCCAGCTGACTTCTCTGTATTACAAAAAGTAGTTTTCTACAGCTAGAAGGTTCGAGTAGGTACTAGGACTCAAAATTCCTGTGTGTTTTAGCAATTTGACATATTATCAGTATCTCAAAGTAACTTAGCAATACACTGTCAGCGGAAGTCTTATCAGTTGCTAAGCTTCTGCATACACTACAATATTTTTATAATGTCCTGATGTTCCAGAGATGAAGGAAGGCTGCTGATGAATGGACTTGCCAAAGTTTTTCTGTTGCTTCTGAACATAGGGAGTCAGGCCATTTCACCCTTTTTATAACAGTGAAGCAAGATGTTGTAACACCTTTAATTATTGAAGTTATGCATGTATTTGATGCATATGTAGCTGATGCTAATCTACAGGCTATTTTTGCTATATAAGAAGGGCATAACTACACTTCATATCCTGGACAGGAGAAAGTAAAATAATACTTAAAATATTAAAGACTCAATGGAAAATCCTACATTATCTATTGAAGTGTTCAATGTGCTAACATTAAGCACCTTACTTGAGAAAAAATAGTCTCATGACTTAGTTTCTGATCACTTTATATGCCCTGTGAATGGAAATAGCTTCAACCAAAAGGCAATTTCAAAGCAGAGATTGACTTCTCAATATCATCAACTAAACCACCTCTGGCTGTGTGAATAGTGTTATTGTTTACATCTACAGAGGCGTTTCAGTGTTTAACAGAAGTATGCTTCTTGGATTTCTGAGCTGTCCATGATTACTGCATTCCAGTTTACAACATTGAGCGTGTAAAATGGATTCCTTTTAAATGGGGGGGGAGGTCACATGCTCTGACTGCAAATGGATGTTCAGTCCATGGAACCAGCTTAAAACTACTTAAAGCTCAAAAATTAATGTGGTGTGTATATTTGAGTACATTGGTGAGAACCAACTGATTTGCTCCTATTTCATACTGCAAAGAAATGTCTTTTAATCTAACTAAGGTAGGCTCTTAAGGTTAGAGTGTGCTTGTTCATATCAGTATTCAGGATTATTGCTGAATAATAAAATTCAATCAATTTTATGTCTAGGCTTCTTGAATAGTTTTGATAAATCTAAATCTCCCCACTGTGGAAATAACTGACTACCTGTCACTTCTGAAGTGTGATTCCTTTACTAGCTTTGTACAAGCAAATCCAAGAGCCTGATACTATTTAGCTGATTGTTTCCTTAGGTCCATTTGGATTGTCCTTTTTAGTTTAAAGAAAACATTTTGCAAAACACTAATGCCTGGTACAGAAGTAGATATTGCTGTATTGAGAACCATGGTAAATACATACCTGCTTGTTTGGTTATCAGTTCCTTTTATTCCAAATAAAGCATCCAATCACTTGACAACTAAACACTGCACTCCCTAAGAAACAGTAATTAAACATTCTCACATTTTTATATGGATGTATATATATCAGGGGTTTAGGGGGGTTTTGTTGTTTGGTTGTGGGTTTTAATCCTTTTATTGGGACATCTGAGTGGCATGCACATTTACTTTTAGTCTTTTTCAATTTCAGTGTATCAATTTTGAACTGTATATCAGTCTATTCTTGTCTCTCCGCTTTTATGGTTTCTTAACATGACCATAAATACATGAACTGAAATTCAGTGCTCAGAGTGTAAGCCCTTAAAAGACATACTTTCATGGAATAGCGAAAGCTGTCTCCTCAGTATGGGTAGTTTGTTGCCTCTGAGCATGTTGCATTCCTCTTCTTAGAACAGCCCAGGAGGACTTTGCAGACTTCCAAAAAAAAGAAACTGCTGTGAAACCCTGCTGCTGTCCTCACCCTACTTTTGTGCTTATCAGCTAACGTGAGCCACGTACATGCAACATGACCATCACTGCCTGAAAAACAGTTAAAGTTCTGCCAGGTCTTTTTTCTTTCTTGCATATCTGCATGATTCAGGAAGGGCGTATTCCTCTGAACTTATTCCCTTCTTTTTTTTTTTCTCCTATTTACTCTTGTCACCTATTGATACAAAAAGGCTTGTATTTTCCTTGCCCTTCCCATGCCCCCTGCTAGCCAGACCACAATTTGGACTTTAAGTAATCAAATGGACATCTGCTGGGAAAACAATCTGATTATATGTGCATAGTCTGTAAAACAATATATTTAAATGTAGCAATTTAATATGTACGCTATTTAAATACATTCTCTACTTACCTCATTAGGAGTTGTGCATGTACACTAAATTTGGTGTTGATAGCATATAGGTATGTGTGTCTGCGTATCATATTTCTATCTAACTGGTAACTGCCTTTGATATTTTCATATAAAACACATTTGAAAATATATTTGTCTGATCAGCTTATAAGTCATTGAAAATGAAACCTAATTCAGCTGTAATGTACTAAATATTATCCTAATCTTTTTAATGGAAAGAAATATTATAGTTTTCATTTCAGTTCCCCTGCAGAAGTATAGAGGGTCTTTTGACAAATGTTATTAGGGTAAAAAGCAGGTCTTTTCTTCCTAACAATTTAATTTTAATTTCAAATTTATCATTACTATTGTACAAAATCAGTGCGTTAGCAAAAAATATAACTGCAGATATATGTTAGAATTTGTGAAAGTGGATGATTTACTTAGCATTTTGACTTCATGAATCTGACACTTAACAATGTTTCCATTTGTTGTTTTATTTTAAAATCTTCTGGTATGTGCATACCTGTGGCATACTTATCCACAATAAATTTTTTTCTATTACAGATTTTAGATATGATTGGGAACTATCCTTGAAAATTAGTTGGACTGGATTTTTATTTGAATATACACAGATATTCATAGATGCCAAAAATCAGTGCTTTAAAAAGATGAACATACTGCATAGAAACTAAATTATGAGTTGAGAAACATAAATGTAAATAACTGAGCTACTTGTTGTTTGGAAATTACATCCAAACAGAAGTTAAATCATGACAACATATCTTACATGAAATATATATACCACTTATGTTAAGTGTTAAAGAGCAAAATTTTCTTCCACACAGAGTTGCTAAATAAAATTTTCAAAACTTTGTGGCAAAAAGGAATTAATTTTTTTTTTTTTTTTTAAATTTCTGTAGCAACCTTTTTGCTCAGTGGAGTAGGATTCCTTTGTCATGGATGCTGTTATGCTTTGATTTACTGAAGTTCAGTTAGAGGACTGTCCTGAACTGGGATGTCTTAAAATTTCAAGTCTCTTAAGACGTTATTGCAAATATATATGTAACTTGTTTTCACATGAGTAGTCCCAGTCACCTTAATGGACTCCTTCCTGAAGACAATATCTATGAACTATTAATGTGTGAAACCTTCAGACTATAAGTATTTCAGTGCGCTACTTTGTTTATTGTGTACGTCACAAGGCACAGTGGTACTTTACTTACGTAACATATCAGACTAGTAGACTAATTCAAAACAATGTGCATTCATGTCACAGCACCTAGGCATGAACTAAACTTACAAATATGATTCAGTAACTTGTGGTTTAAGCCCAGACATAACTCAGAAAACCACGGAGTGTCTCACTCCCCACCCTTCCTCACCCCCACTCCCAGGGAGATGGGGAGGAGAATCAAAGGAACGCAACTCCCATGGGTTGAGACAAGAACAGTCCAGTAACTAAGGTACAACACAAACCACTACTGCTGCCACAAATAACAATGATCAGGGAAGTAACAAGGGAAGAAAACACAACCACTCACCACCCGCTGACCGATACGCAGCCCAACCAAGCAGTGACCTAACCCTTCGGGTGATTGGCCCCATGCTGTGGTATGGAATACCTCTTTGGTCAGTTTGGGTCAGGTGTCCTGTCTCTGCTTCCTCCCACCTTCCCCTCCTCCCTGGCAGAACATGAGACTCAGAAAGTCCCTGGTCAGATTGAACATTACTGAGCAACAATTAAAAACATCAGTGATATCAGCACTGTTTCCAGGCTGAAAGTCAAAAACACAGCATTGCACAAGCTACTAAGAAGGAGAAAAATGACTGCTACTGCTGAACCCAGGACATAACTCCATGTGAAAATCTCTGTTAATAACTGCTTTATGACTTTCTGAATGGAAATGCAGAAGATTTCAGAATGCGTATATGGACCCATGGACTTGTATACGTTCAGCTTCCTAAGATGGTCTCTAACCAGATCTACTCCTACAGTGGGCCCAGGGTCTTCATTCTCATTGTCCCTGCATCTGCATTCCAACACTTGGGTGGTATGTTCAGAACATTTTCCACTGAAGAGTGAGGCAAAGAAGTAATTTAGAAACTCAGCTTTCTCCAAACCCAGGGTAACCAGTTCTCCCGATAGCTTCTCAAGAAGGCTCACGTTGTCCCTAGCCTGTCTTTTATTTGCAGTGTACCTGTAGAATCCCTTACTGTTATCCCTAACATCCCTAGCCATGTTTAATTCTAACTGGGCCTTAGCTTTCCTAACCTGGTCCCTAGCTTCCCGCACAACATCCCTGTATTCTTCCCAGACCACCTGTCCTTGCTTCCACCTTTTATAAGCCTCTTTTTTCCTTCAGATTTTCCTCAGCAGCTCCTTTTCCATCCAAGGAGGTCTCCTGGCCCTCCTGCAGTACCTCCTTCTAGTAGGGATGTATCACTCTTGAGCTTGCAGAAGGTGATCCTTGAATATCAACCAACAGTCCTCCCTGCCCTCTAGGGCTATATCCCATAGAATCTTACTGAACAGGTTCCTGAAGAGGCCAAAGTCTGCTCTCTTGAAGTCCAGGGCAGTGAGCTTGCTGCACGCCCTTCTCACTGTTCTGAGGATCTTGAATTTGACCATCTCATGATCGCTGCAATCAAGGCTACCCTGGAGCGTCACATTTCCGTCCAGCCATTCCCTGTTGATGAGGACGAGGTCAAGCATGGCACCTCTCCTCGTCAGCTCCTCTATTACTTGTGGAAGGAAGTTGTCTTCCACACAATCGAGGAACCTCCTGGATTGCTTATGCCGGGCCGTGCCATCCCTCCAACAGATATCAGGGTGGTTGAAGTCTCCCATGAGAACAAGGGCCTGTGAGCATGAGGCTGTGCCTATCTGTCTATAGAGCTCTTCATCCACTGCGTCCTCTTGGTCAGGTGGTCTGTAACAGCTCCCCACAAAAATGTCTCCCATCGCTGTTCTCCCTTTACCCCTGACCCACAAACTCTCTGTCCACTGCTCACCTGTCCCCAGACAGAGTTCCATACTCTCCAACCTATCCTTAACATAAACAGCAACTCCCCCTCAACGCCTACTGGGCCTATCTTTCCCAACTAGCCTGTAACCTTCCATTCCAACACACCAGTCATAAGAGCCATCCCACCAT
>JASSUY010001611.1:0-61128 GCA_032466535.1 Forpus xanthops
TATGTTCTCCAGGCTACTGCTATCTATATCAGTAGCACCCACATGGATCACTAGAAGTGGGTAATAGTCAGTGGGATGGACTAAAGCAGGCAGCTTCTCTGCAACATCCCTGATCTGAGCCTCTGGTAGGCAACACACCTCCCTTGAGACTCGGTCTGGCCGACAGATGGGTGCCTCTGTTCCTTTCAAAGTAGATCCCTTGTTTTCCCTCCCTTAACAGTTTTTCCTGGCTGATTTTATTCCTGTCATCTTTGAAATGCTCAGTTGGCTGCCAGTCCTTTGAATTCTGCCTGAGCTTTGCATTTCTGGGCATTTCTGTGGGCTCATACTGCACTGTACTGCATCTTTCTGAAGACTTCATAATGATCTTAAAAGATCACTAGAGAGAAAATTCATTCACTTTTGAGATCAGTCTGTACTGAACCATTTCTCAGTTCTGTGTGTTCTTGAAATGCAGATAATACATGTTGATAAGGAATTATGTTTGGTTTAGAATACACCAAATCTTTCCCTGGAGAAGACCTCTGCCTGCCATGTTGTAGAAAGTCATGCAAAGAACACAAAATGATAGTATCAGGTGATAGAAGCAGGATAAAGGAAAAAGCAGTAGAGAAACTAGATTATGACCCTTGAGTCCATCAGGATTTATCCCTCTGTACTCAATGGTTTAAGGACAGCTCAGCTCCAATGACACAATGACGCAAACTGCCACCTAAGCTACAGGTTCTCATATTTGGAGTTTGCTCTGTGCTATGTTAGATTTGCCAAAGTTCATTATTTCAACATTAAGCAGCACTGGAAAATTCCACTCACTGCTGGAGAGTGAATAGATTTTTGCAGTTGAAATGAGTGAATAAAAAGCCACTGCCTATGATTTGTCTATGAAAATGTGCACATGGGACCTCCTATGTAGGAATATGTATCTCTGTGTGTGTGTGCACATTCTTTCTTTGGTATTTTTCCAAAAGTGAAGATAATCCAAACACTCAGATGTTTACCTAATTCTCTTGAATAGCTGTTGCCAGGTCATAGGGAAAGTTTTCTGTTGTGATATAGGGCACACCAGCTATGTAAACTCTTTCATACTTCCACAGAGTACAAACTTGTAACCAAACTTTCATTCAAATGCCTGTAAATGTCCACAGGGAAGATAACAATTTTCTCCTCTTGCCACTGTTTTGTTAAAAAAAAAAAGCTAATAATAGAGGAAAAAAAACTTACAACAAGGAGTAATAAAAAGGTAATCCATAGTCTGGGGCCTTGTGTAAATGCAGTAAACATGAAGAATTTATTACATTTTTCTTATTCCAGGTGGAGATTGTTAAAGGCAGGCTTACTTCTCCTGAACTGTTCAAAATTAACTTTCTTGGAGTACAAAGTTTCACTAAGTGTCTTAAAATCAATCATCAAGCTGGATGGTCTGAAAACGTGATAGCTGAAGAGGTACAAACAGGGAGAAAGTGGAGGGAGAGGCTCTGTAGGTGCTCTCCTTGGGTTGTCCCTGTCAGGCTTCTGGGAGAAGCTGGGAAAGGAAAGCTGGTGCTCTCCCAGAGAAAAGGGAAAGGGCTCAGCTGCACCAGGAAAAACCAAACCAGCATCTCCAAAATAGTCCTCAGAAAGAAAAGGGAAAAGTGCAGAGAGGAGCTGTCCAGAAGCCCAAAGGAGCCAGAGCAGTAGAACCCTCTCCTCGGTTCCCTTTGGGTATTTTCTGTCCTTTTCACCAACTGCTGCTTTGCTTCTACATGAGCCGTGAGTCAGGTGTGGTTCCCTCCACTCAACGTGCTGTCCCCACTTAACCTACACCCTCACAACTGACCTCCCACCTCCCCCAAAACCTGTACAGGTAACTTCTGGTTCTGGGACATGGTTAGGTTGTGCATTCAGCACCTTATTCCTTTTGTCTGTGCTTTCTGTTAAGATTACAAACTCCTTAGGACAGACTTTGTAGTTTGTTTTTGCAGGCTTTAAAAACAGGGTCTAATTTTATAGTCTCCACATAATGGCTATCATTATGCACTCCACTATAAGCCCAGTTCCTCATAATTAATGAAAAATACTCAGGTAGCAAGGTCAAGGTGAAAAAATCTTCCTGTCCGTTTGAATTACTTTTTCCATTTACTTATTAATATTCTAACTGCTGTTGAAATGTTGTGGCTGTGAGCTCTTTCTATCTGGGATTTTAGATCACAGCAGTTTCACCAAGAGAGAACCAGAATCTGAAAACCTTAATAATTTGCTCAGTCTCAGCTAATGGAAGTCTTCCTATGGAAGGCCTTTAGCCTCTCCATGCATGCCCTCTCTCATTGTGTTCAGTGAAACCAATGTCACAGTCATACAGATTCTTGATACTAATGAAATTATGATTATTATCTGGTATAGTTGAGATAAACTCTAACCTTCTTGGAAACCCTTATATTTGGTTCAGGAAATCAAAAGCAAAACAATTGAAAGCTCACTTCTATCTAAGCAAATGAAAACCTGCAAAGTGTTTCCAAACATACTTTCCAGTCTGTTTATAACCAAGATACAAATATCTTCATTTCCAAAGTATATCAAATTTTGAATTTAACGAGACTTTCAGATATAAGAAGCCATCAGCTACAGGTCAGCAGGAAGAACCAGTGTTTTCTTCTGCAGGTAAAATTAAGATCCTTGCTCCAATCTCATAATGTTTTTTAAGGAAGTCTGTTAAGTTGTATTAGGTGTACTATGAAAAGCTACACAGAATATCGATATGTAACACTGGGGTGAATCTTTGTTTTTTTATAAACCCTCCACAAAGCCTTGTAGATGCATATTCTGCTCAGGACTCATCGTTATGAGTCTAAAACCACATGAAGGCTTACCAGCACCAAATTAATCTCTATTTCCTTTTGAGTGTGTACATCTGATCTTGCAGCAAAGTATCAAGTCCTTCTCCCTTTATATTACTTATTATTTTTATTATTGATACTATTACATGTGCTAATCAATCTTACTGGGTTCACAGGTTACCCTGGTAGCAAAAATGACTGTGCACATTATTCTGCATCTGACAAAGTTGAGTTTGTTGCTTGGCCCTAGCATACTCCTCTCTTGTTCCTACCTGTAGCACAGAAAATAGATCTAGACATGGATGAGTTAAAGGTGATCAACGTCAAACCTGTAAGAGTATGTCTCTAAATGCCACCATCATGCAGTAGGTAGGAAATATGTAAATATTTGATCAGTTCTGAAATTTACATAAAAAATAGCTACAGACAAATTGCACAGTGATTCTTGGATCCACAGGCACGCTGCAGCACAGAAAAGGCAGAGTCTGGCTGCTTGGCAGCGTGCAAGACACGGCACAACCTTCATGCTCCATGATCAAACCCTGGTGCACCAGCAGCCCGCTCCTCTCAAGCACAGGTCTGGTGTTTGCCTCAGCAGTGAAGCTGCCTGCAGTCACACATGCATAGTTCAGTAAAATCAATGGAAGCATTTCCATGGAGCTCAGCAGGCTTTGAATTGCATCTGCTTTGTGCATCCTAAATGACAGCCATAACACTATGTGCAGGGATGTGTTTGTGCACGTTTCACCATTTCAGGAGGATGTGGTAGGAAACAGGTCAGTGTCATAAAGGTATGCAAGGATTACTGTATGTAAAATAGAGTTCTAAGTTCATCCTGCACCTAATGCGCTATAAAAGAGAGGCTGACCACTTAGTAGATTCCCCAGTTCTTCACACAAATTTAGTGGCAGAATTCAGTTCCTAGTTACAGACAGATTGCTAAAAAGGAAATTGCTACTCAAAGCCAAATTCTGACCTCACTTGCCAGATTCTAAATGCAGAGTAATCCCTTTGACTTTGTTGAAGTCATCTTTGCTTAGAATTGTGTAAATGAGAGAGTACTAGGAATTATATTATAAAAATTCAACACTTGAGGTACTTGATGATGTAATGCATTAAGGTGTTAAGACATGAGCAAGGGTACATATGTATTGTATCCCATGAAAAGTCTACTTCTGACCTACTTGAAGATTATCTGTAGTTTTATGTCTTCATTCCACATTCTCCCATTTATGATAACAGCATTAACACTGCAGTCCCCTTCTGATGTGGTGTCAGTTACGCTTTTCACTTTCATGGAGTAACGCTTTGAAATTTCAAAATACTTGAAGATACAGTAACAGCCAGTGCTGCCAATATAGCATGGAACTGCTACTTCACAATTCAAGTAGTCAGCTATTGACTCGTGGCAATCTATATCTGCATTAAAATGGTGAGTTTTGGATTAATGTGGAGCTGAAAGCCCAACTGAGGCTCTTTGCTGCCAGCCTGTCTCTGTAATTGCAGCATGGATTTCACCAACCACAAAGGGCAAAATGAATGTGATCATCCCCAGCAGTCGATAGCACATTGATTTTTTTCACTCTACGATTCGCACAAATATTGAAGCTCATTTTTTAAGCAAGGAGCATTATTAATCTACATTTCTTTAAAAATAAGTTTGTTTTGGAGCATGATAACTTGCAGGGCTTATTTAACGCGCAATATGTAAATAGGATGACAAAAATATTCTTTTTTTTCTTTTTAACCAAAAATTAGCATTCTCAGCAGGCTGTGAAACCCCATCCTCAGCATTGTGCTGTCATGTGTCGTATTGTTTGGTTAAGAGATTAAAGAAGGAAATGTTGGCAGGTCTCGTTCTGGTCAATGGTCTGCGTTTTCTTAGTTTGGTTTCATTTTCACTAACCCCTGAGGTTGTAAACAGACTGTGTACAACATCACCTGTGGTTCCTAAGATGAAACAATGATTCAAGACCATTTCTTCCCTAAATGGATGGAGTTAATCTGTGGTATAACAAATCAACTTTAAATCAGGAAAACAAAGAAAGTTCCTGCCAAGTAGTGGTAATGTTTCTGAGAACTGCAACATTTCTTTTGGTCATCACCTGTTTCTTGGGCAAGGACTTTCTGGAACTATGTCTTCAACTGCATGGCTGTGAGAAGGTTCCAGTGCTGAGGACCAGATTTACTGCTCTTCCCTCTGTGAACATGCAGACTGACAGTGGTTGTTCGTATGTGCCAGCTGCAAAACGGGCAGCTGACCTCTGTGAACAGAATATATTCAATCAGTCCTTCATAAACCATGGTAATTCATATGTGAATGTAATATGAGCCATGTCCTGGCTACAGGTTGACTTGTCTGACTATAGACATCCCTGGATCTGGCTTTACATTCCTAATTTTGCAGGTTGGATCACGGATTCTCCAAAGCTTGCATTTCCACATCCCTGTAAGAAATGCAGTTGCTGGGCCAGCTCTGTGCTGGATTTGGTCTATTTGTTAAAACTTTTCTCAAGGGAAGCACAACTCATGATAAGAAACATTCCAGGAGTGGCTTTAATGAAAAAGTAGCAAACAAGCACAAATTAGATTACCTTTATAAATGTCTAAGGTCAATCAGGGCTCTCCTGTTCCTTCCTTCATCTCAAGGCAATATTAATGAATGCAAAACCCCTCTTTGCTGAGGGGCAGCCTTGAATATCAAATCTTCATTTGGATGGATTTAATTCAAAACCCTGGTAAACCTTAAAACAAATGTAGGGTGGTAAACTACAATGTAGATAAGACTGGGAAACACTACTTACCCTTTGATTTGGTCTTTTCACAGACATTACACACTTCCAGAAACAAACTGTTATTCAAGACAGTATTTATTTCCCTCCATGTTCCCACTTAGGTTGATAAGGCACCTTTCATGAGTCAGGAATGCTTTTTTAGGTAAATGTGGCAGAATAAGTTGAATTTGAAGTTAATCAACCTCCTTACCATCATAAACTCTGCTTCTGGTTATAACTGTTTGTCACAGTAAATCCTCAAAGTAGAGCAGTAGTTGTTTGTCATTAGCTGTGTGTTTGTTTTCCTGAGGGTATTTAGCTACTCACTCTGCAGCTTCTCTTGCACTTAGCAGTACAGTGACATCTCAAAATGCCCTGCTTGTAATTCCAAAGAACAGTCAAATGAACAAATATTAGTCACACAAAAAGATAATTCCCTGAACTAAACTACCATTCATATTATGATCTGAAGAAGCTCGAACTTCAATTTCCTTTACTTCCCTAAATGTAAGAACAGCCTCAAATAGGAAACGTTTAAGGCATGAACTGTGCTTTCTGCTGTTAGTGTGCAGAACAACAGGATTGTAGTTCTCATCTCAAAGCCGTTGGAACAAACCCAGATCCTGTGAGTGCAGCTCCAGACCAAGAACCTGGTGACTGGTTGTTCTGAAAATCTTTTACTCCTTCTCTTGCGACAGCCACCTGCAACAGAGGCTGAACTATGATGAAAGGGAGCAAGTCATACAGAGCCTTCCAGCAAAGCAGGTGTATATAGAACAATATCTTAATGAACCATATTCTGAGGTCATTACTTTGATACACTGTGAAATGCCTTAGTTGAATGCTGGACTTCATCTACTATTCTGGATATTTGGAAGTAGGAGGAAGTTTTCCAGACGTTCTCAAACAAAGGTATTGTGAGCTTCCCCAAAGGCCCTCTTTTATCTCCTCATTATGCCTTTTTATCTCCAGGGGTTTTCTTACCTAATTTCCCTCTGTCCCCCACATGGGGAAGTCCTTTACATCCTCCTGCCTCCACTGATAGTGGGTATTTCAAGTGACATAAAGCGACTCCAGTGGACTCACTCCAGTGACACAGACCAACAAAATAAAAGGCCCGAGAGTATAAATCAAGAAGGCAGGGAATTAAAATAATGTGTCTGAAACAGCAAAAGAGCTAATTTTTTTTTTCTATCTATCTATTTACTTATCTACCCATCTATCTACTGAACAGGAGAGTTCCCCAATATGCAGGAGCTCTGCTTGTGCATTACCAGAGTCCTTCTGAACAGTGTGGTTAGTTTTTGCAATGTCTGTCCATGACACTGATGACAAGATAGAGAATAACTTCATGTGTTTCCAGACCCATTTCTACCACATCACTGTAACTTCTGATGTCAGTGACCTTTGCTTTTGCTCTTTTATTGGGTCTTTGGGGATGAGCAAACTTGTCACAGGGAAAGAGAAAATATCTCTTAAGGGAAAAGTTATTCTTATAATCCAGAAGATTTTACATATAAGATCATAGACATGTAACGCATTCAATATCATCAGTGTTCACGAAAAAGATTCATGAACCACTGGGTATTAAAGAGCACTCATCTATGTTTTCTGGAATATTTTATTCCACCGACTAATGGATTAGTACTTGTAAATAGATACAAATGCATTATATTAGATTGTCCTATACAAATTTAGTTCAAACAGATCTAACTTTGTATGTTTGTTCTTCTGTTGTTTCGAGGTATCTGCAGTCATTGGCATGCTGTGTTTGTTTATGCTTTCTGGTTTTGTTTCCATCTTAGTCTCTGTATGCTTGAATGTAATAGCAAAGCTTTTAAGAAAAGCAAGATGGTCTTGGGGTTAGAGCATAGTAATAGGATTCTGGAGACCTCAGGTCTCAGTGTGATGCTGCCACAGCCTTCATCTGTGTTCCTACGCAGATTACTTAGTCTTTGACTGATTCTCCTGCTCTGTAAAAAGGACATTAAGATATTAAGCCCTTGGAGAGTCATGCATCAAAAGTACTAAATAAGAAAAGTACAAAGAATTTTTTTATTTTTTTTTTAAGGGCAAAAAGTAGACCCTGTGTCCTGCAGTCATGAGGAAAAGGCCGTTGCAGTCCTTCCCTGAACAATGCTATGTCATAAGCTCTCAAAACTGTAGTGGGAACAGAGAATAACTGCATTTCACAGTGCTAAATAGCTAATGAGCTGTGCAGAAAAAACTACCTGTGAACAGTTGCAGAAGTATGCTCTGTACAGTTTATCTCATTTACTCTTAGACATATCTGCTTTGTTTTAACTAAGCACTGAGAAGGCTGTCGTCAGTTACCATACTGAGGTTATCAGTGTGCAGTTTAATGCAAAGAACATTATTTGAACAAGGTCCAAAGACATTTGTATACAAAGCATCATTGGAAGCACCCTCCTAGTTCCTTTGCAAGTGAATAAATATGTTTTCTCCATGGTTAGAGAATCTTCTTTAGTTAGTTATTGATTAGCTGAGTCAAGCAAACTTGTAACCTTACCTAATGCATTTTCACCCTCCATTTGCCCCAGCCATGGATTAAAATTTGTACTTAAATGAAAGGACTTTTCCTTCTTTCACCAGTGACTCCATAGTCTGCAGCTCTGGGTAACATTTCCCATGTTCAGTAGCTCTCTTTAAATCAACCTTAGATATTTCAGTGGAGACACGGCTGCCTGAAGAGGGGGACAGGTTTTCTCAGGTCCTTTTTCTGAGAGGGCCAGGAAGGCTCATTGCTGTGTGACACCATCTCAAGCAAGAATGATAGTCCCTGCTTTTGGCACTGCTGAATGCTCCTGCATACAGCTCCATGAGGCCAAACTTTCCCCCCAGCCCACAGGCAGAAATGTGAGCCTAACCTCAGCCCACTGCAAAGTCAGCATCTGATTGATGCTCTCCTTTGACAGGCCCAGGGACAAGCAGAAGAGTGCACGGCCTTGGTTATTGAGGAAGCTGTGTGGGGAGGCAGAGGTAGCTGTGCTGCTGAGTTGCTGCTCCACATAAAGAACTGGCAGTGCTGAATAAGGGCTTAGAGGAATGTAAAAGGTAGAGGAATCCAGATATCAACAGGTAAGATGTTATTCCTAAAGTGTGCAGGAATAAAAGACAAATGGTAATAGGTCATTCTGGAATCAGAATCATGAATGACAGAAGGAGAGCTGGGAATGGAAGAAAGGGCAGGTAAATGTCAACAGTTAGGGAACAGAGATCATGAACTCTCTCAGATGGAAAAGTGCTCAGAATACTCAGCAAAAGCAAGTTCAATTGTAAAATAATGTCTTTGGTCTGTCTGTCTGGCTAACAAAGTTTTCTAAGGTATTGTGACAGATGAGCAGCTGAAGGAAAGTGAAAACCCAACAGAGACAAGGGATCCAGCTGACACTTGGAGTAAAGGATTGTGATAGACAGAGCAAGATGTTGATGACATCATATGTTCTGTCACCTGAAAGGGAAGTGATAGTCCCTCTCACACAAGAGTAGGTACTAGCAGAAAGGGAAAAGTGTAAAGTAAGAAGGAAAAGTAAACAGGCATGAAAAAATGAAATGTAAAGCAGGTAGCTGGAAAGAGGGTACTGCCTTTCCCTTACAGTGAAACAACTTCTACTTTTTTGTAGTCTACAGACGTGAACAAATGCCAACCAACTGTGAATCTTACATGTTTTTTGTGCAGTATTGTTGAAAAAGGACAAGTTACCCATAAGAAGCTGGTATTTGTCCAGTGTTAGCATCCGGCTGCTTTTTAAAGTATCACTGAAGAGGACCATAAGGTTTCTTGATTGTCCTTAAGATGTGAAGCTTTATGGGTTGACTATAGTCTAGATCAGCAAAGTATAGAACTTGATCGGTCCCATGACAGTTTGTTGGCTTATGTGAAATAAATGGTGTCTGGATTCAGTTTCTCGTGCACACTAATTACTGTGTTATTTGGATTAGTTGATGGTAGTGTTGGCATTTGACTAGTGGTGGGTGCTGATGAAACAGCTGAGACAAAGTTGTTGCCCTCAGCAGGAGTTTTGCACCTTCTGAAAACCAAGCCGCTATAAAATCTGTGTGAACAGTCCACACTGACATGTTTGAGATAACCGGGTTTCTTTTGTGAATAAAAAATACTGCTCAAAACCTTTCACACGCCAAGACATTTCAAGTACATCAATTTAAAATAAATAAATAAATCCATAATCTTCACAGCAAATATTCAGTATTCAACAGATAAAAAATTACCTCAGCTCTGAGGCTGTTCATCGGACACATTGATATGGAAGTGGTTAGTTTTATTTGGCTTTAGAAGTTAGAGGGCACAAACTTTGTAGCAAATGATAGGGTGCAGTTATTTGTTCTTTTTCTGTTTACCAACTGTCTACGAACAGTCCTGTTTTGACAAGTGTGCCTGTTATTTTAGTCTTCAAGTTGATCTTTTCACTTTGACTAAACACTGAGTATTCATTGTTTGCTAAGTTGTTAACTATGTGTTTGCTCAGCTCTGCCATAAAATATCCTTCTTGATCTCTGATCAGATATCTGAAAGTATCCAGCAGAAAGGAGCAGGGGGGAAGTCCAAGATGGGTATACAAATACTTTTATCTTGAAGTTCCAACCAAGTGTGTTCACATGATTATAAGAAATTTCTATTTTCCATTAACACAGAAAGAAAATGTCCCTCAAGCAGTTCAGCAGATGACTGCGCAAGATAAAATGCCTGGTGCAGCCCAAATGAACTTCTTTCTTAACCTGAACAACTGTTATCAAAGTACTTTTATGTAGCAATTGCCCAGCTCCATCCAGAGCCTTGCAAATCACAATAATAAAAAGACTATCCAATTCCCCAGCTGGAGAGATCATCAAATGCATCTTACCTTTCTGACAAATTATTTGCCACTATTTTTCCTCTCCCACTGTGACATTACCTTGTCATGGGTGTAATTTTTTGGCATTTCAAAAGCCTGCTGTTGATCTCCATACAGAGATTATAGATCTCTGCAATGCTTCTCCTTCATTATTTGTAATTTACATCTTTCCCTACAATATAAATACTGTAATAGTCCTGCTCTCAATTCTTGTCCTGCTGTTACTTTATACTGTCCCTTTTGGTCTTGCTGGTGAAATTAGTATGATTGGATTCTGCTCTTTATTTACTATAAAAGCTATGTGGCACAGATGAATCTCTACTAAACATAAAGTTCAAACACTTGTGCATGCACCTGATCAGAGCTCCATTGCTCTGTTACATCTGATATTAATTATTTAGTGGCCGTGACGAGGACAGAGAACAGTCTTGCTCTTTTCTCCTCCCTTTTCTGGTGGGGGGTTACTGAGGTGGTGGTGTGTCGTAGGTCCAGCTCCATGCCAGGACGAACAGGAGGTGCTGCAGGGAGTGAAAACACATGAAGGAACATAGGCTGTACGAGCTCCTCGGAAACTCCTGCTATGGGATTAGTGTGAGCTGACTGGCACCTCCAACCTCTGTATTTGAAAGTGTGACTTTTTAAATACATAGTTTTCAACACAGAGTAGCTTTGGAAAACTTTTTGGATTTTTGGATTTGCATCTTTTTAATCTTATATTGTTAATCCTTACATAATAAATAGAACCTCTGTGGTTGGATGCTTTTGTCTGCAGATATAAAGCATTTCTGAGGTTTCCTTCTGCTCAGAGAGAGCTTCAGGGTTAATTTATATCCATTTAGCTAACTGGTGCAATTCCTGTGCTTGCGCACTTTTATGTCAGCCTAAGGCTGATTATGCAAATTTTGTTCACGCATGTAAATCCATCAACACAAATTAAACCAATGTATGAATACTCCCATGCAAAAGTTGCTCCAATTTAATTAAATCATTATAAAAAAATCTCCCCATGCTTTCATGCATATAAGCCAGGCCTTATTTGCATGGGTCACATTACAAAAAGCAGACAAGTCCCCTGCTGCAGCCTCAGATTCTTTGGGAGAAGCTTCCTCTACTACAACGTGCAATTTTACAGTGCCAGGCACAGTGGGAAACAGCTCTTTACTCACTACCTCACTGCAAATCCCATATAGCAAAGGAAATATTCGTTTCAGAAATAAATAGAAGCTCTGCTGATTATTATAGCAGTTACATAGCATCTTAATTAGGTTTCTTGGTTTAGAGGGTTTTGTTACCTTTGCTGTAAAGAAAACCAGATTTAAGCACTGGAACTGATTTCTAAAATCATCTAAGAAAAAAATTCACTGCTGGGCTAAGAGCCAAACAAAGCAATCAGATGCATCAGATGCAAACCAATCAGCTCCCATTTTCCTAAGCAGAAATTGCTGGTTTCATCTAGCAATAGAATTTGTCTCCTCCAGCCTGGCAAAATGTTTAAGAGCAACAAGAAAAATGGTATTTATAAAAGCAGACACCATTGGAAATAGGAGTGCTCAGACTGCTGCGATTTCAGAAGTTGATCCTGAATACTTAGCAGCAGGTGAAGCACAGAGTGCTTAACTTTTTACCATCAAAGATGAGATCTAGCAGAATTTTGCAGTGAATTATAGAGATAAAGCAGCTAAGGGAATCACACTGTTTCTCTTGTTCTAATGAACTTCTTTGTTGACAATGGGAAGTTACTTTTCCTGTGTTCCTTTCTGTTGTCTCAGATCAAGCCGTACTGCTGCAGTTTCATCCGTATAGCATAACTGGTGCCACTGGTTTTTGATGTTTTAGTGTTTTAATGTTTGATGCATCATTTTTTCTCCTTTTATCCATCCCTTCACTTTTGCTGAAGGTGGAGAACTGAAGGAGTTCAGTCCTAAGGGTGCTAGAAACAAGAAAGCACATTAAAAGATTCCCCATAGGAACTCATTTTAAGAACCTCACATTCTTCCAACTTAGCTCCTTATTTTAGAAGGCCACTCCTTCCTTCTGAATGTTAATAGTATTGAAATTTAAAAGGTATTTGTAACCTCTACCTTCTCTATTGGTGGAAAGAGGACGGTTTTTACTTGAAACAAAAGAAGTTGCATACAGCATCCATATCTCATAAGCAATACTTATTCCTAACATTTGTCCTTGGCTGGAAAACTGAAATCCACATTGTAGAAGTAGCCGCCTTATGAACACAAAAATACATCAAAAGACTCTTCAGGGTAGTGCCCACAGTGTTTATTGGTTACTTGTCTTTTTGAAAAACATAATGGTTCTTTCAAAATTCACTGCAACTGATAATGAAACCAACAAGGGCTTAAACCAACAACTGTTTCTGAAGTAGGGAGTACCCTTGGAGCTCTACAGTGGGGGGACACAAGTCATATTCCAAATTACCCTTTGATATATTGCAAGATATGGCAAGATTCCTTATATTAATTCCATTTTAATTAATGCAGTTATATTGTGTGACATATTCTGAAATATATATATTCACTCCACAATAAATTGCCAGGTGATTTATACTGCCATTTTAGCTCTTCCAGATTTCTATTTGGGTGCCAAATTCCCAGGGTGAATGTGTGAAACTCACCGTTGCAAGGTATTTTCTCTGTTTTCTTCCTTTCCTTGTGAATGCTTCTCTCCTATATCAGCAAGTCACTTTTACAAAATCATTTGTAAGATTCCTATGCTTACAGCTACATATTCAACAAGATTCCTATTTTTCCTTGATAAAAAATTAACACTGTATTTCTGACCAGCAGGATTTGAGCCTAAGTGCAGGGTGCTGGGTATTGTCATTACAATAACTGGGGTTAAACCTGCAAACCAGTACACACTATTAGTTAAAATGACAGGTCCTAGTTCTTTATTTTCCATTTTATTATTCCTATCTCTTTCCAGTGAAGAAAATCCAAGCCTACATTGCTGTATGTGCAGTATATTTAAAACAGAAGTTTTAATTTTTCACTTACTACTTCGGAACAGTAAATGGAAAAGTACCTTCCTCTCATCTATCTACTGAATGTGTCATTGTCAGCTTTGATTGCAGAGATATTGGGACTCTGACCTTCAGTGACATTGCTAGCAAATTTTGACTGACAGCATGCAACACTGCAAACCCCTGCTGCACATGCCCATCCTCCCAGAAAAAAACCTTTTCTCTTTAACAATGTTCTTATGCTACTTACTGTAGACTATCATAGATGCTAAAATACAAGGTAAACCAAGCAATATCTAATTACACTTATCAAATGCAATCTGAAAGACATTTGCAGTTCTTGTGTAACCAGTTACCCCTCCTATAATGTATTTTAGTACATTATAAAAGATAGCCTCAATCTCCAAATGTAGGTTATGTATCAATAGTATCTGAGAGTGAGGGCTGATGCCATGTGCAGTGAACACTGTTCACATTTACTTGCTCATGCTTCACAGTGTAAAGAGAATGCTCTTTTCACAAAACCATTGTATAAGAACGTGCAGTAGACATGTGGCTGACACACTCACAGGCTCTGAGAATCAGGACCAGGCCGAAGGCTGTCTGTAGGTCAGAATGCAGTTAGTGTTAGTAACTCTGCCAGCAACTTCAAGCAATTAGAAGAAAACGACAGATTTTTGTCTTCCAGTGACAGAATCATTGAATTGTTTAGGTTGGAAAAGACCTTCAAGATCATTGAGTCAAACCTAATGTCTCCAGAGGAACGGTGTTTGGTGTATGTATATCTCAAAGGAGAAACTGTGCTTAGGAAGGTGTAGCTTTTCAAAAGCTATGCCTTGCATGTGGTCCCTGCAGGTTACATCCTGGTCAGGTTGCTGGGCTGCACAGCAGCAGTGCATGCTCTCGCTGTCCTGCAGCATCCGTTTAGGGCATCTTTCAGGCAGGTTTCTCTGCTACCTGCAGGTTGTGCAGTGCGCAACAAATGGTTTGCTTACAGGCTCCCCTCTGCACCATGCCCAACTCCCTGGGATTGCCCAGTCTAGTCTTAAAGTCTGACCCACTAATGGTAAAAGCAGTCTAATCCTTGCACTTCTGAGTCCTGGAGCAGTATAAACCCTGCCTGAATCCAAACCCTTGCTCAGCAGAAAACTGGATAGATAGGCAACAGTCCGCTGGATAGGGCACTTCTACTTATGTCCTGGCTTGCATGCTAGGCTGTCCTTGATGGCCAATGGGACAATGACCAGGGCAAAAGTCAGTGGCACTGGGCTCCAGTGAGCCCCAGCCCTGTGGAAGCAGTACACATGCCCCTGCCCCAGCCTGAGTGGGAAGAGAGGAATTCAGGCCCCTAATAGCACCACGTGGTGCATGTTGAATCCTAACATGGTGCAAGGATCCCTTGATCCGATCTAGATGTGGCCTGTACCTTTCCCTGCTGCTCCACTTTCAGCCAAAGCCATTTCACTAGGGGGGCCCAATGCGCCTCCTCCTTTCCAGGTCTCCCTCAGTCTCAGTCTCCTTGTCTTAAAAATATTCAGAATATTTTAGCTGTGTTTTTTGTTTGATTGGTATTGAGCCCATATGAAGAACATCTCTCGACTCTCTCTTGATGAGGTTTTTATTGAAACTTTCAGGCTGTGGCCCTTTAATATAATTTTTAATGCATTTTGAATTATTTCTGGAATTTTGTGTGGTGTCCCAAATGCTTGAAGAGAGGAAGGAGATTTAGAATTTATTTTTTTTATTACACTATAAAAGAAAATGTAATAGTAATGCTGCAATGATAAGATAAAGCATGTGTAGAATCCCTTTTCCTCCATGCCGTATGCTCCAAGAAATTCTGCTTATATGCAGTATTACAAATGAGCTAGACTAACCCAGAACAGTATTCCCAGTATCAATCAATAGACTATGAACACATTAGTGTATTAGCAGTTTATGACAGTATTTAGGATCATGTAGTACAATAATGGAATACACTATCTTCTGAGATACCAGGCAGTCACATTGTCTGGTGTGGTGTGAGTCGTCATGTCCAGCTCCTGCTGTTTCCTAGGCAAAGCAAATAGCTTTTGCAGGTACTGATTGGTTTTGCAGTAGCAGTACCCTGTGCAAAGGTCTCTGATACAGTATGTTTGAACAATCATTGCTGTATCTTATCTACTCTAGGTAACAAAGAGCTTCAGATTTAGGGGCACCTAGGAGGACCATGGTCACAACTGCAAAACAGAACAACAATCTGTTGTGTCCAGTTACTTGAATTTTAGGAATGAATTTTCAGAGCCAGAAAATGCACTGTAGCTCATTCCTTTAGTCTTGACAGTACTTCCTTTGACAGCATGTGCTCCACTCCTGCAAAGACTTAATCAGGCTCTTACTTACTGAAATTGCTTCTGTGGTGAACAGCGGAAGACAGGAAAATGTAAAATTTGTTAATGGGTATGTTTCTGTCATGGAGAGGGGCTTTATTATGTGTCACCTGGGGATCCCTGTATGGCTATCTAATGAAGACTTACTGAAAATGGAGATAGATTATGCAATATTGATATGATTCCCCTACTTATAGAAAAAAAAAAAAGCCTTTTCCAGCTGTTCCCTTTGCATGCAAGAAGGAAAAAAAAAATAAAAAGAAGAAAAATAAGAAGAAATAAACATAGCAAAAAACAACCCCTGTGAAAGTGAGCAAGCACATCAAGTCATGATAGCAAGTGGCAGTAAAGGAATCCTGGTCTGTGGTTCCAACTGCAGCGTGGTGTGTTGTGTCATGTAGAGAAGCCTGTAGGGGATGGGACAATATTCAGGCCTCCTCCTGGTTTTGTGAGCCCAAGGTGAGATAGTGAGTGGGAAAAGGCAGTGTGCATGTTTTTTTTGGAGTGTGGAGCAAAGTCAAGTTCAAGAACACAGCACTATTGGCAAAAGTAAAACCTAAAATAAAACTGACACCACAGATTTTGAGCATTTGCTGCCAGAGCTAGAAAGTATCCAGAATGCAGGAAGCTGGTTTGCGATGGGAAGTGCATTTTGTCTAAGAAAGCCCTCCAGGATGTTTCCAGCCACAAAGAGGATGGGAAACTGAGCATTTACTTGTCATCCGCAAGGTCACAGTGCTCTCTTCGTTCAAATCCTTACTGGAAAGGTCCTTTTGCTTCACTGCATCTGAGAATGTAATGGCTGGGTAGAGCAAAACAACCCTCCCCACTTTTCCCTCCCCCCAAAAGAGGGCTGTAGTGAAATAAACTTCCACGTGAATTAGCCCTAAACCTGCACACTCATGCTGCCTACAGCAAAGGGAAGCTTCCCAGCCCCTCACCTGGCAGGCAGGCAGGCTAAAAGCACCTGGCTAGCTAAAGAAGGAGGCTGCTGAGGAAGACATAGCAAAAGACCATTTGGACTTTAAAGTATTAGGACTTCTGACTTCATGTCTGTGACAGAGATTCATTTCAAATGGAGAATGAAACACCCTGATTAAGTAGGTATCCACAGAAAAGGCTCTCCACAGCTGCTGGACAATGATAGCCACAGGTTGTATTAGAGAATTTGGATGGGCAGAGTGGATGGCCAGAGAAAGGGCATTCTGAGCTGTAGAAAGTACTTCAAGTAGTTGTGGCCAAGTCAATGCTGGATCAAAGGACTGGTGGCTAAAGGATTCCTGAAGAGTGTTTGAAAGATGCTCCAAAACCCAGTGAGGCCAAGAAGCGATTGGCACTGCAGTGACGTAGACCTTCTTTAGATTTACTCTACATTTATATACCTAACCTAGTGAATTTGAATTTGTCTAAGAAATCTAGAAATCAGCTAAGTTACCCTTGAATTTATGCATTGATTTGCAGCACCCACTCATCAGAGGGTGTTTAGGGAACCTGCTAAATATCCTTGCTTACTATTTGCAGCTTTATCATGCCAACTTGTCTGAAAGGCACAGTTTAACAGTTTTAGTCAGACATATTTTCCACCAGCAAAGAAAAAGTTTTACTTCAGAGGAGAATGATTCAAAGACATTTTTCCTTCCCACCTCCTTGTTCTCTCACTGTTTCTGCTAGCAGGGCTTCCCCATGAAGCCCTGAAGTCCCTGAGCTAGCAGGACTCACTGTGACTTAGAATACTGGCTAGGTACAAGGCTTTGCTAATGTCATCTTTCAAAAAATCATTTTCTAGGACAAGAATATACTCCTGTATGTATTTATATACCAGCTATCTATGTAACAAATATTATACAAAAAGCTTCAAGTAAGCAAGTCTTGTCAGAAAAGGGCTTAGCATGTTCAGTGCATCCTACAGACAAAATAGAAAAAGAAATATTTTGTACTGTCTGATACAATTTATGTTTCATAATAAAATCATTATTTCATAATTATCTTTTCCTAATAGTTTATTTTGAAATTGTTCTGAAATAACTTAGCAGCAGTTCCATCCATGACTCTTGAAGATTCAGACATTTGCTCATAACAACCTTTTTTAGTATGAAAAAAATCAGTATTAACAACAGATATATCCATGTCCTATTCTATAACTGCACCATGAGATATACCATCCTATTCTACTTTTCTCTGTGTTTGTTTGTTAATCAGTATATATGAGTCTTGTGGACTTAGTGAATGATTGAAATGTATAGTATCACATGTCAGACTTTTTTCAAAGCTCATAAATGATCAATATATCTTTGAGAGGGAATCTGATTTCTAATACATTTATGTTAATAACAATGGAAACACGGACCACTGGAAATTGAGAGATAAATCAATAGAGAGGTTGGACCTTCAAGAACTTCAGTGTACAATAAAATAGACAGCAAAATATGCTTGCTGCTTGCCTGCAGTGCTTGGAGTGACTACAGCTGACCAACAAGGTAAATCAAATCTGCTGCCAATACATTCTTCTGCTGTCCAGATAAAACAGCGGACTAAGCCGGTGAACTTTCACCCTTCACCCGAGCTCTCTAAGCCAAAGTACAGATTAAAAAAAATCAATAACCCCAATCGATGGGAAAATATTTTTAGTCTCTAACTGAACGATATGTTTTGACAAGGCCAAAGAGGAGCACAAAAGAATGGGAAAAGATAAAAGACAGAAAATTAGGATTTTGTTTTATTGGTTGAGGTAAGATCACTATTCATTCCCCTTTCCTACAAATCCCGTTGACACTGGCTAAAATTATCTCACAGGAAGGAAATAAAATGAAAGGTTATGAATTCATTAAATTGCCTGATTTACTGTGTATCCTTGTAACATGTAATCTTTGCTGGAGTTTGTTGCCATTATTGGACACTTAACATTGAGAAGAGACTTTGGAAGGTATTTATATGGAAATGGGCACTATAAACATTTTGCAAGGGGAAAACCCAACAAATATTAACAACTTGTGCCTTTTCCTCATGCTGCTTTTCAGCTCCGAGTCCAGTGTGCCTAGCATACAAACCACAGAACACCAGAAACCCTCAAAGCAAAGCAAAAAGCCTGTGGCACACCACTTGCAGAGCATTGTAGTTACTAGAGGTGAATTAGGACTTGTTAAAACAGACATTAGGGTCTTAAGGACTGACAGAGGAAGGTTTGGGCAGTGGTTTTGCTCAGCAGCTCCTGTGTTGTACAAGGCACTGACTGCCACCCCAGAGTCCCAGCTGAGCAGTGAGGCAGCACACAGGCGCAGAGTAGAGAACTGGAATCTTCCTCTCCATCCTTCTCCCTGCTCCCTTCCTGCACATCCCCTTGCTGTCAGCCCTGCTGCTGGGGATGATGAGACCAATGGGACAGGGCTCACGGGGGGCTGCCAGGTGACTGGTGTGGTTCAAGGCATGACACACAGGGAGATTTTCCAGTTACTTGCAATTAGTAAGGTTTATGCAGCATTGGACATTTTTTGCCAAAGGATCTCAGCAAACTCTTTTACTCATTAACATGTTATCTGTGTGGTCTTTGTTGTTCTGTTTACAAAACACACAAGGAGTGATTACAGGCAAGGGAAAGGTGATGTCAAAGGCTACACTCCTCCTCAGAGAAGAGCATCAGATTTTTTAGGAATACCGATACTATGTTGGTTTTTTGCAGTTAGAGTGATTATTGTTGCCTCTGGCAGTACCAGAAGTGTGCTGTCAATCCCAAATCACTGGGAACCTCCAGGCTGCAAGAGCACAATGGCAAATGAGGGGCAGGTATGTGGGTGGAAATCAGGTGACAACAGCCAAATCCAGTGTGCAGAAATGGGAGCATAAGTGGGTCTGACCAGCACTGACACAGGCATGCGTTTTGATGCTTGCTTTTCAGGAGAAGTTTCTCCTCCTAGAGTACGATAGCCATAGTGCAGTTTGTGAGGTGGGGCATCATATATAGTTATGATAGTATTGCCTTCTCATTTCCTAGTGCTCTTGCATCTGTGACTACCTTTTGCTTTGAATATGCAGTAGGGCAAAAGACTTTCGTTTCATAGTTTCACAGGAAGGACTGCTAGTCCAGGCTCTTTATTTCTAACTACTGCCTCATTTTAATCCCAAATATACCTACAATGAAATCAAAAGACAGCATTTTGAAACAATTCTCCCTAATTCTTTTGGTCATTATTTTCACATTCAGCAGGTGTTTCATCTTGTCTTTCTCTCACTGACTTTTCAGAATGAACTATCCTGAAGCTTTCATGGAGTAGTGTTTACAATACAAACTCCCAGGACTGAAATGGTGTAGGTAGCTCTTATCATCCTTGAAAGCTTTCAACATATGCAGTGAAGTATGATGACTGCTAGAATTAATTAGAGAAAACAGATGTCAAGTATCTGCTAAGAGTTATTTAAAGAAAATGTATTGTGTACAGATAGTTGATGGTAGAGTTTGTAATGTTACTAGCAGCTGAGAAATAGCTTGTCATTTTTCTGCTTTGCAGAAAGCACACCTAAAATACATTGAAGAGAACACTTTGGACACCCACAAAAATACAAGCAGAGTAACATGATGGTGGCCATATTTTAATTCATATTAGTGCTTCTGTGAGACCTTTAAAGATGATGGGTTTTCCTGGGTTATGAGGAGAAGAATTTGACCCCTGGGACAGCTCCTGATGCATTCATGGACAAGGTGAGACCTGGGATACGGAACCCATTTCTCCAGCAAAGGCATCAGGAAATGAATCTTTCAAAAATGACAGGAAGAATTAGGAGGGTGACTTGGCCCTGGCTCACATACCAGCAAGAAAATATCTCGCTCCTGCTCCTATGTAGATTATACCCATGTTTCCATCATCAACATCCACCAGCTCTCTGACAGAACGAGTTTGTATGCTCTTCTCACTGCAGCAGCCAATGTACCCCATGGCCCTTTCAATCCTTTCTGCTTAAATGACTTATGTCCCAGCCTTCAAAATTCTGTCAAAGAAAATATACAGCCTTCATCTTTGTTATCTTTCATTGTGCCTAAAGAGGTCAGAAGTTCAGAGCAGTTCGTGTAGATAGTCTGGCTGAATGTAAATATGGCCATCAGTTTTGGTGCAAAAAGCCTGTGAGAAAAAATGGACAATCTTCTTCACACAAGTTTTGCATGTGCGAGCATGAAACTTGCCTTCCACTAGCATTTATACCATCAGAGAACATTAATGAAAAGCACAAATACATGAGAATGGAGCCAAAGCCAGTTCAGAGAAAGAGTGGATGAATGTTTGTAGGAAATTCAATGCTTCTCTCATCCATCACTATTCACATTCCCTTCCTTGCCTGCAGGTAGAGGCACAGAGACTTATTGGATGGGATTCATCTTACCTAACTTTAGACATATATAGTGTGGATATCTCTATCTCAGCTTGTTGTCTAGACTCTTGTGAAAGTCAATAGAGAGAAGCAGGCAGTTCTAAGCCCAATTTATTTGACCTGGTTTAGGCATCTTCTTTAGGAAAAGATGAAGCTTTCCCTAAAATGGTCTATTTATCTTTAGTGACTTGAGGACAATTTAGGCCATTAAATCAGTGAAGGCATGTACATTGTGTTATCTGCATGTAGTGAATCCTACCCCCCCTAGCACATTTGATATTTTTCCCATTGTTGGATGAGCTTAAAGGGATCTTTTGGGCACCCAAATTACCCAGTATTCTCCTGGGCTTTCCTCCCTCCCCAAAAATGACATCAGTTATATAGAACTTGTTTCTTTGGTATAAACCTGTTTCCTTGACACAGGCAGAGGCAATTTTTCAGGTCAGGTTTCCAGATCAGCCTGCTGGCAGCCCTAGGACACAGAGAATGCCTCCTCTGCTCACACCTGAATGTTCCATGCATCCCTTTATCCTCACTGCTCTCCATGAACTCGCCGCCTGCTGCCTGCCTTTCTGAGCCAGGCCCAGGGCACCTCTCTACCTGTCTCTCTTCTGCTGAGGATTATGGTGCTTCAGCCCACGCACTTCTGGTAGGGCTTTGGATAATGGCTTTTGCTGTTCCTACTGTCACTATATGAAAGCCATTTAATTGCATCTTCCATTCAGCCTGAATAAAGGGTGAGTAGGACATCTATTTGTTTTGACCAGGCTTGTGATTGATGCAACTGTTAATACTACTCAACGTAACACAATCTTCCCTCGCCTCCCAAGGATGCTCTTTGCGTAACATGTCCCTCTGTAACTTTTTCAAGGACAGACAGAAAGTGGTATAAAAGGTGAGAGATGGCAGTGGGCCTCTGCCCCTCTGATGAAGGGTTACCTTCCCAGCATCTGTCCCACCTTCCACAGCTGTCCTTGGTGTCAGCAGAAAAGGTGCTGTTTCCTTGCTCAGCAATCTTTTCTAATGGACCACTGGCAAACTCTCTGTGCAGATCTGCCTGCAATGTCCTAGGGTCATCTTTCCCCCTGGGAGAAAGCCAGGAGAGACACCTTCTGCTATTAGGTGTATAATGAGCTTTCATTCTTTCAGGTAAAGCTGAGGAAAGTTATCTTCTCAACAGGCCCTGTACTGAGCAATCCCATGTCACTTGCCTTGACATGGTGAAGTTGTCAGGGATGGCAGGTCCCTCTTCCATACCCTCACCCCAACCAGACACCATGCCATATGCTTTCCCCAAAGGTGGGCAGAAGGAGAAGTCCTCTCTCAGGCCTAGACGTGTGTCTTTGGAAGCAACAATTACACACAGAGAATAAAAAGCATAGTACAATAGTAAGACCAGTCCAACTTGTATTACATTCATGGTGCCACATAACAGCAGTTAAGCTCTCCTTCAGAAGCCCTGGGAAAATACAGCAGCAGTAAGGAGGCAGGAAGGAAAGGAAGGGACAGAGAAAGAGGCAGCGACTATAACCATCAGGAGAGTCACAGGGCTGTCAGGGGGCTCCTGGGATCAAACTTCTTTACTCCCTGTTCTGCACAAATCCACACCTGGGCCCCACCACGGAGTGTATATGACTGTTTCCCCTCTTAGCAACCTCAGTGGAATTGGTTGCATTCAGAGATTTTCAGTTAAAGGCCACCACAGAGTTACAGCAGTTTACACATGCTGTGGGGTTGTATTCCTAGCACAACACACAAATAAGCAGTTCATAAATAGCAGTCAAGCCACAACTACCTGCAAATGTAGGGGAGCTGCAACACAGTAAACTGAGCATGGCAATGGCAACACAGGCAGGCGATATATCCTACACTATGAATGCTGCTGGGGCAGGACATGACTGGTGTACCGTAGATGCTGGCTGTAATGTGGCCAAGATGCCTTGGTCAAAACAGGGGGGAAGTAAAAACACTCCCAGCACTTGCACACAGGGATTCAGTGGCATTACCTTCAGCATAGAAACAATCTTATTACCTTTGTGCAGTCAACAAGCACTCCTTTCAATAGAATCATACCTCAAATACCCTAAAGTGTCATTAGTCATTCAAGAATCAGCAATAGGTGATAAGTAGGACTGAACAGTTACATACTATTGCAGTCAGTGGCATTGACTGTGTAGCACAGGACAGAGACAGGCTTCCTTAATACACATGCTTATTTTCTTGTTAATGTTTCATTTCTGACAAACATCAATGCTGGTGATGGTATACAGCCTCTGGCTTTGGTTAGGGATGTGCTGCCCAATATGTTTTGCTCTGAGCACCAGACTTTTTCCCTACCAACATGCTGAAGTGTGTCAGCCTTTGCTACGGGGCTGCTGCTGCCCTAACACAACAGACCAGAATCAGGCCAAGTAGACCAGTCTGTGGCTCACTGCCAGAGGCAGGCTGAGTATCTGTCCTCACCTGCAGCCTCCAAGGTCCTCAGTACCTCTGTCTTCTTCCAGTTGCTTCCCACTATGTATTGCAAATACTCACAAGCCTGTGCTATATTATTTGGAGCAGATTATTCTACTCTTTCGGATCCCTCCTGAAGATTGCTATTTACAATGAGATGAGATTGGGAAGTGTTGAAAAAAATCCTCAGTGCAAAATATTTATATTTAGTAGAAAATAACATAAGAAATAGACTAAACATTTTGAAAGCTTTTTAAAAATTATTAAAAAAGCTATAAGCCTAACTGGAGTCCTTGTAAGAAAATGGGAAATACAGTAGCAGTGGGAGGGCCAAGGGAGATGAAATTTAGAAACTTAGAGAATTATTGTAAAACTATCAATCCTGGGATATAGAAAGATAATTTAGATATTGTAGAGCCTCACAGTGGCTTTCTGCTATTTCTGTCATAATTTTCTGCCATGTTATTTTCTGTCAAGCCTCACAATATTTCTATAATGACTGACCCATTTGTTTCCCCAAAACTTATCTTTGAAAATTATACACAAGGTCAGAGTTACACAACTGAACACTCCATTTATTATCAGGAACAAGAAAATCTGTCTGGGTCACATCACCAGTTGTAGCTGTGTACCTAATAGGATGAAATAGGTTGCAGGGAAAGTAACTGAACACTGAAGAGAGGCACTGCAGGTGACAGAAAAAGAGTGATAGGAGTAAGATCAGCAAAACTGAAAGGAAGAGAAGATATATCATTGGCAACAAAACCAAATCGAGCTAATGTCTTCTCAAAGCAAGATGGGTAAAATAGGGTGACTCAATAAATGGCATCTTTTGAGGAAAGGTCTCTATAGCAGATCACTTTATTCATAAAAAGATCTGATTGATATTCTTTACAACTAGAGTTTATCCCAATACTTAAGCATTTTCAAAGTGACAACAATAAAATTCTGCTTATCTAGTAAATGCTTTCATTCCTAAAATGCACTAATACCACAGGGTGCAACTTTTGTTGTTAGTGCTTTCCCACATGTTTGTGTGCTGCTGCATCTCCCAGTCTGGTGTGTGGAAGCATCATCAAAGTAAGCTGAACTATTTACTAGAGCTTGTCACAAAATATAGGTCAGCTCTGAAACCCTGAGTTGTGAGACAGTCCCACTGAAGCTGACAAGAATCTCAGTGTTGAAATACCTGAATTTTCTGCAAGTCATGAATTCTGCCTTTTGAGGAACTCTGATCCAGTACCATTGGGGTGCTTTGGCTCATATGATGGGCAGGATCGCACACATGGAAAACCTAAAAATGTTGGTGCCTCATGAAAGCACCAGTGGTGAAAACATGACCAAGGACATGCTTCAAGACTCATTTAAGTGATGTGATCTGCTATGAATTTCATCTTGGTAGAGGGCCTGTCTTCAGAAGGGGTATAATCGATGAATCATGTGCCAATTGTATTTATTCAATATGTCGACTTGTACTCAACTCCAAAGTGCATGGGCCAGTGCCGAGGGCTGGTGCTGTCTTTGCTGGACCTCTCACATGCCCAATGCTGAGCTGGGGTTAGCTGTTCGGCAGCTCAGAGAAACTCAGCCCCGTTGCTTCCTTCCAGAGGGAGAAGGGAACTGGAAAGAAGGTAGCAATAGGAAATCCCACATATGGGAGTCAAGGGCCCATGGAATGTCAATGCAGGGTGCAGCGTGCTGCTTGTCAGGAACAAACTAAGCGAAGTCATTCCCCAGTGCCCAAGTAAAAAGAGCGGGATCTTGGGCTGAAGGTGTCCTGGGTATTTGGTTAGGTCTGTTGAATGGCTGAAATTCTGAAGCATTATTGACAGTGCAATGCTGGTAATTCTGGCTGGCACATGGCAGGTACACAGGCAGAGTGGGAGATCAGGCATCTTAGAGTATATCCAGAAATAGCAACTGTGCTGTTTAGAGGTTTCTTCACCTCATACTGAAGAATTATGCTATTAAAGACCTGATATAAGGTACACTGAAGTCCAGGGGAGACTTAATGCTGCGCTCAGTGTGCTTCAGATCAAGCTTTAACAGCCTGCTTACTAATTCACAGCAACCATGTTCCCTTTCCACACCAAATACATGCTAATACCAGCCCATATTTCCTGCAGACAACCGTTGCCCCATCATTCCTCAAGCTCACAGCGGTGAGGCTGTGGGACTGCCCCCCCCAGCCTTCTGCTGGTGCAACCCCTTTCTCCAAACACCCCCGAAAATTGACCCCCATCTCCATGCAGTTTGAGACATCAACCAGAACACCAGCCAGGCTTGGAAATAGTTCTCTGCAAATTTAAGAAGTCTGAGAGATTTTTGTACTTATCAAAAAGAGAAATCAGACGAAATAAGCCTGAGAGACTTACCTTGCATTTAGACCTGGATTATTGTTTGTGCTGTTTTTCCTCTCCATTCTCCAGCACACATATGGTGACAGGGGGTAAAACGGGGGAAAATAAGAGCTGTAAGAAGTGTAATTGATGGCAAAAGAGGTCCAAATGTGTGCACCAGATCCAGACAGTCTCCAAAATGTAATCCTTGTTTGTCTATATGATGGGAATAATAGCCTTCCTCACAGGGGTACTGGGAAGATCAATAAATAGTTAATGTTGGTCTAGGGAAATGCATGATGCCTGCAGTGTAAATCAGAAGTAACCCATTGAAATGCATGTAGTTACATATGGATAAACCCAATGTAAAAATGAGCAGATGCAATTTTCTAAAAGAACAGTGGTAGCTGCCCTGTAAACACTTTTCCTGTGCATGAGGCAGAGTGGACTTCAGACAAGATTCTGTCCTGGTGTAAATCTGCATCATTTAATTGACACCACTGGCAGTACATGAGTTTAAATAAGAGCGGGCTCCAGCCCCTGACACCTGCTAGTCACACAGCCTTTACCCACACCTGCAGCTTTCCCTTTGCACACTCTTCCTATTCTGGCTTCAAATGTCTCCATTTTAGAGTCCCCAGTATCCCACTGGTGCTTTATCTTCAACAGATTAGAACAGACAACACCAGTGTGGGGGTTAGTCCTTAATTGTTCATATATTTTTCAACTCTCATGCCCACAAGGTTTCATACTAACTGTTGCAGTTATTCTGGAGAGAGTACCTATTTCCTATGCACAAGGCCAGCTTCTTCAAAGGAGAGCATGTACAGCCTTTGGTTCAGACACCTCTTGCCATCTCTCTGAAGTATGTCCATGATGATTTTTTCCAGCTCCTAATATTAGGGAATAAAGCGGCAATTTCTGTGATACTATAAATTCTAGTCAAGAAATCAAATGCTGAGGGATAGTGATTAAACTGGAGCAGCTATGAAGGGTGCTCACTGGAGATGAGGGGTGAGGATGGTGTCTTGCTTTGGGGTCAGCCAGCTGTGTTGAGTCTGTGCATCCTCTGGGAACATAAAGGAAGGCAGGTGAGGGCCCACAGAAGGCATTTTTGCCACAAGCAGGGCAGTCTCTAAGGAGATGAAGGAGCGAAAATTCCTGTGAATCTAAGCTGAGCCAAAGGACTGTTGTAAAAAGGGGATAAGGAGAATATAAACAGATTCCTGGTCTGAGCAGAGCTGGTGAGCACTCAGCCCCTGCAGTCCCACAGCCTGGAAACATGATTAACCCCCACAGGTCTTCTAAGGGAAGACAGGAGCCATTTCAAGTGGGGTTCTCCTTCCCCCCTTCTGCCAGAGTGGAAATACAAATGTATGAATACATACATTTGCCTGTACGTATTCCCTTAGGGAGTGGCAAAGGAGAGGTTTGCACACGTGAGTGCAGAGAGGTGATCTCCTCAAAAGGATAGCAAGGCAGCATATTTTGCTTGTCAGCTCTGTAGGCTGCTGTTTGATTTTCCTCTCCTGCTCAGGTGTGTACACTCTGAGGGAAGGCTGGGAAGCAGGTAACAAGTAACTTAACAGTGCTTTTCACAAAAGCTGTCTACAGTGGAACCTCTGTCAGTCCTCTGTGAGATTATATTTACAGAGGACAGTCCCTTACCTGCTAATGTCCTTTTTTCCCTGCCATGCCATTGTGTTTTCTGTCAGACCAAGTGTCACAGCTGCTCTGGCAGCCAGAGGTATGAGGAGGATGAAGAGTAAGATAGTGAACCCAAACTCACTTAAAGTACTGTCCAAGGTGCTCAAGCAGGGCAAAGCATCAGCGTCACTCCACACTGGGGCTGGCCTTACAGCCACGGTGAGGTGGCCCTTGGGATATCCCTCCCCAGCTGAGGAAGAATGTGGCCACCAGCAGCAAGTTTCCCACTGTCAAGGCTGAGACATAGCTTAGAGGCATCACCTCAGACAACAGAAAGCGCAGCCTCTCACCCAGTGCTTGCCCCTTCGTGGAGAATGGTAAGCCAGATTGCTTTTTTGTGATGTGGACATCTGACCGCTGGGAGCTGTCTGAAACTGCTCTAATTTCTTGTAAGGCTCTGAACCAGCATCAGCCAGGAATAACTTTCAATCACTACTGACCTGAACTGCATTTGGACTGGCAACTAGGGGGTGGAAGGCAGCCTATGTCCCTTATTCAATTCAAACCTCTGAGCCATCAAGTGCCCCACGGGACTCTGAAATTCATGCAACATGTGTACTAAAACATGAGGTTTATACTCATGCAGATGAGTGCGTGGTAGGGAAGTGTGCTCTTTTCTTAATTGACTCAGAAAAGAGGAAATTCCTCTGATCTGGTATAAATCAAGGAATCGCAGTTACAAGCAGTGATTAGATGCACTTCAAACGCCTGTTAATGACAGGGAAAGACCTGAAGGGAAGCAGCAGAAGTTTTTAGCTAAGATGAACCGACTGGATGGGCAGGGATCTGCTGGCTTTCCTGAGGAAAAGGAGGCAGGAGGCAGAGAGTGGGAGTAGAGGTGTGTATTCCAGGTAGGGAGAGGAAGAAAAGCCTGGCACATTTGCCAGTAGCAAATTGGGCTCCCGCATGGTCTAATTCCTGCTTCACCACAGACTGCTAACACAGCTTGGATAAAAAGAGAAAAAGGGAGAAAAAAATCTATGCAGGAGGCTGCAAGAGCACATAGAGTCTGTTCTGAGCTCCTTCCACAGGCAGACAGAAATCAATAAATCAATAGGAAATGTTCGCTGGCTGTAAAATGGGTAGAGAAGCCAGTGTCAAGCTGCTTTAAGATGGATGGACAGTAGGTTTGCAGTTTGCAGAAAGGCTAGAGGTGACTATCACCTTGAGATGGGATCAGCGGCCAGCAGCCAGCAAGGCTTTGAACCTCGAGTTTATGATTAAGGGCTGGGGCACGGATTGAAATACTCCAGTGTCCCCTGCACAGCCCTCCCGGGCTCTGCTGGCTCTCCTCCTCAGTGGCACCGGTGCACTGGCAGCAGGGCCCGGCAGCTGCCGGCGCTGGCCCTGCTGTGCCACTTCATTGAAGTCGAGGCTACAGAAGACTGAATAAAAATTGACTAGATGCCTGGTGGTAGTGAGGATTGATTGAAGACGGGCAGGGGTTTTCTACCCCACAGTTGGATTTTTTCCTTTCTATGAAGGACTTGACATAATGTAGGCAACAATTCCTATTCAGAATATTGCACCTTCATTCTCTCCTTAATGAGACAAGCACCAGGACATGAAGCAGCGCCAATGTTGCTGAGGGAAAGCTGGCATGAGTGGCATCCTTCTTTTCTTTTAAAGGCAAAGTGTTTGCAGGGGATGGGACAGCTGTACTTGCAGCAGGCTTGCTGTGTGTCTCCATGTGTCCATTCAGGTCCAGAGGGTGGCTGCTCTTCAGTGTGCATTTTTCAAATGCAGAGATGATCTTCACTGTGGTGTGGCTCCTGCAGAGACAGACAAGCAATCTAGCTTCAGGCTTCCCCACTTCCACAGCCTCCCCTCCAGGACTTGCATTTCTTTCAGTTTCCATGAACCACTGCTTATCCTGTTCTTTGAGGATAGATATGCCCTCTTAACCTCTTGTAACTGAGACTGTCTCTTTCATGGACCTCAGAAGCAACAGATTTGGGGGCAGCTTCTTGCTCTCACAAAATAAGACTACTGCAATACTATCATTGCTGTAAGTGTCGGGCATTACTATTGCTTCTGTGCAGGTCTGCTGAAAAGTGTGTCCACCACCCAGCTGCCCACACTGGGAAGGACCTTAGGCAATGCATTGGGGGGGATTTCTGCCCAAGGCTAGCATTATACCAGGTTCCTTCCTTGCATTTATCTGCAGGTTTTCCAAGACAGATCTCAGCTTGTATGTGTAGCATACACGGATGAAGTACAAAGAGTAGAAAAACTCCCAGGTTCTTTACTTGCATTTTTTCATGTACTATAGTATTGACAACTAAATATGTATATTGAATCAGTATGCTTTGGTGTTAATAGTCTGACTTCAAGGAACTATACCCAAGAAATGTAAAGTTTAGTTTACAAGGTTTTTCTTTCATTCACTCTGGTAAGTCAACAGTCTGCTGGTTTTAAACAGAATTTGGGCAAGAAAATGCCAGATTTTGGTACATACAGTATAATAGAATAAGAATTGAATTCCAATCTGGTGAAATGGGATGCGGTATAATTTCTAAATGCTCCCCAGAAGTTACATGTCACATTTTTGTAGTGCTGGTTAATCAAGAACTCCATTTTCTGGAGTGTTTTCTGATTCTTTATTTCACTCAGATTTACTAGGTCTTACAGCAAAACTCCCATTAACAAACTAAACCAGGGCTCTACCAGTCCAACAGCAGTCTGAAACTGGGCACTCTGAGTGCATGAGATAGTCAAGTGAGTGATTCTGGATGGAGAAGCCACAGAGGTACTTTTAGGGAGATCAGCAGGAGCCAAAATGGGGCTTGCTTTGCATAACTGAAACCATCTGTGAAGACTTTTGTCTACTATTTGTGAAAAACAAGAAATTCTGGAAAATTGGTATCATTGCTTTGGACTTAAATATGTGTCATCTTGGGCTGTGCTGACCACTAAACTCTATTCTTTGGAGAAGAAACTATGAGCATGCAAACACCTGGCAAAAGAAGGGGAAAAAGCTACAAAAAGCCAGGTGCTCTGGCACTGCCCCTTCCTACAGGTTACATATACAGGCCAACTAGCTGGCTCCACAGTACTCTGATTTCTTCCAGGAATGTTTACGGGAAGCTGCATGAATGCCACACATCAAAGCACAGCTTGGCATTTGGTGTCCAAAAAGACAGCCCTAGATGCACCAGCTGTGGTTATTGGAGAAAGATCAAAATAAAAACCCCTCCACTTGTTAGTACTGCAAAATAATATGAAAGAACTAGAATAAGAACTGAGTAAATTAGCTAATATATAGTGCTAACAGTGGTGAAAGGGAAGATTCGCTCTCCTTTAATTTCCTGATGGCTTTCTGATTTAGGCTGTGTGATCCATTGCAAAATATCCACTTGGTGTAAGAAATTCAAGCAATGAGAAAATATATTAAGAGGGAAAAAAATCTGCTTAATTTCCTTTGAATTGGCCAGTGCTACTGTTAGAGTTGGTGATGACAAAGGTGTGAACAATATTGGAAGTGGAAACAGGCCTTGTCAGTATTTAGTTGTTGCAGCAAAAAGCGGGTTACCCAGATGAACCTCTGCAGAAGTTATTTGGACCTTTTTGAAGTTAATGGGAGCTTCAGCTTTGAACAGACTTTGCCTCGGTCTCTGCAGAATAAAATCACAGTATTGCCCTGTTTTACTACTCACATATTAGTGCCCAGAACAACAGCTACACTTTATTACAAACTTATTTTATGGCTTCTAGGCTAGGCACATCACATCAGCGATGAGGAGCCAGCATTTTCCATCTGAACACTTCCCCTTTGCTGCCACCAGTGTACAGCGCAGCCACAGACACTGCAACACCAATCCCATTCATCTGGAGCAACAGCAATTAGTGATACCTTCATTAAGCAGGGAACTTCAGAGTCTTTCATGTTACACGAGCTTGCTCTGCACTTACCCTGTGAACACTTGGATGTTATATTGAGATACAGATAAGGTTTTGTTTCAAAAAGCCTATTTGGTGAAGTGGCCCATGACACAGATGGTATGTGTATTGCCTGATAGCAGTGGGGTTTTTCAGATAAGCCCATACCTACCAAAACTTTCTGAAAAAGAAGTCGGCTACAGCCAGTTGTGGGTTCTGTTATACAGAAAGAGAAATGCAGACCTCTGCAGTTAAAACTCCTCAGCAAAGTTACAAACCATGGAATAAAGGCTCTTCTAGGGGAAGCAGCAGGCAACGTAAAGTTCAGGTGCAAGTGTTAGGAAACACATACACACACAATCTGTGCAGGCAGCATAAAATAAGCAGAGGCTTAAGTGTGCTTGTGCTTAGCCCAGGTCAGATCAGCTCGTAGCAGTCCTTTCTAAGTTAAGGAGAACTTGGTTTCTCTCATGCTGTATGATTGTTTTGTATGTTTTTTTTTTTAGTTCATCTGTGGTGGAGTGGGGGGCTTGTAATGAAAAATTCATTAAATTAGTTACTTCTGTTCTGGTTTAAGTCACTTGGAAATAGATGTTGATTTTGATTGATTTGTTTGTGGCTTGAAGTGGTGCTATGCTCTCTGTGCAAACACAGTGTACCCAGTAGGAGGCTTTACTACGTATCTTCACTGCATATGCTGTCCTTGTTATTAATTACGCTTAGTGAATTGACAGTGCAAATTGTAGAATGTACTTTTTGGATGCCTAGCAAGAATTTCAGTTCCATATCTGCTTTTTAAACCAAGGTATTTATTTTATAGCAAACAAATTCCAACATAACTAGTTGTGGAGCTCTGCTTTTTCTGTGCTATATTCACTCAGGTGTGAGAGATCCTCAGGTTTAGCAAGAAATATTTACAGATATAGATACTAATCTTGAAATGAGTCTGTTAAGTAAATAGTTATGTGTTGGTGTTGGACTCCAACTACAAAATTGCATTAGAAGGTCAGGGCCTTAATTTTTCTGCTCAATAGAAAATAGCTGCAAATCCCACAATACTTCTGGGCACCTTTTGTCTCAATTTGATTAAAGTCTGCTTTTCGTGAATATTTTTAGAAAATCATTGTTATTTTTAAGTTATTGTTTACATTTTGGAGGGTTTTTTTCCAGTGCTATCCACATTTCAATTTTTTTCATCAGAAATGTCTAACAAAGCACATCAGTTGCTAGGGTTGTTTGATATATAAATAATTATAAGAGAAAAAAGTCATTTCCTTTCAAAAGTAATGAAAAAGATTTCACGTCACTTGGTACAAGAGGCAACAATACAGCAGGAGCAAATATTTCATATATTGAGTAACAATGAGTCGGCAGGTAGTTATCTGGTGTATAATGAGAAGGTATTCGTAATTCATTCATCCCACTTAGTCTTTCTTTCCTAGCCTGCTGCAATTCCTCACCAGTCTCATGCAAACAGCAAATCCCCCCATTTCTCTTAAACATTTGCTCTCCTTTTATTCTTGTTTTTCATTTTTCCTGTTGTTTTACTGGTGCTGGGAGCCTAAAGTCCAGAAAAGGATTTGTTTTGCTAGGATCCCACGATATTTCTTCCTGTTTAACGTGAGCGATTAAGGCACATTCCTAATTGTGCAAGGATGGGAGGCATCCCTGCACACACCTCGCCAATGCTTTCAGAACCAAACCAGGACTCGCTCAGGCTGAGACAACGGTTTCCTTTTGAGATCACTCAGCTTCATAATGGGTGTCAATAATTTCCCTCTCCAGCTTCTCCTACAAGATTAATAGGTTTAGTACCTGAGCCTCTGTAAATAGCAGGTCCAAAGTATTACACTAGAGCCCAAAGCTGGCTCTGCATTTGGCACACAGAGAGCCTGCTTTCCACAGCCCCATGCCACAGCGTCACATGGGGCAGGCATGCAAAATGCTGGTGGCTTCCTGCTGCCAGAGCTGTTTGGAAAGCAGTGGCTATGCAGCCTGCATGCCCTTGTCCCAACTCTGAGCTGGGTGTACACGTCTGCAGGCTGAAGCGGGAAACTGGTTGAACACTGATGGAATCATAAAAACCATGATCTTATCGGGGTATATCTTGCTGATAAGAACCTACTTTTGAGTTACAAATGGTTTGGCACTGCTGGCAACACAAAAGCCAGCAACACGGCAGCCTTTCCCACAATGGGGGTGCCATGCTTGTGGCTAATAGCATTTAATGCTTAGACAAGCAGACGCAGGGCAACAGCTCTCCCCATTGCGATTCCCTCCTGCTCCCCTCCCCCAGATTCCTCCTGCCACTTGCTGACGCCATTTGCCTGGGACTGGAGGTGTCTCTGAGCTCTGAAAATTGGATCACACGGATAGCTCTTTGCAGGCCCTGGTCACGCTGACGGCAAGACTCGATGAATCAATACTCTGTGTGACACTTTCAGAATTCATTGGAAATGATGTCCTTTCCAAATGACACCCACATTTTATCGAGGGCAGCTCCAACAGCAAAGCACCAAGTGTGTTTTTGCAAGATATGTTTTGTTAGTAGTAAACTTCACTTTATTTGTAAGGTCCTCTGTATCTGGAATTTCTCCATCTTTCCCTTCAACCTCCCTTTTGAAGACAGCAGAGATTTAATCTTTAAAGGTAGCTTTGTAGCCTGACATTTAGAGTGTGAGCCGCTCCTAAGCCTGATGTTTATTATGACATATGGCCTCTTCATGTAAAAAACAGTAAGCTTTGGGGGAGAATTTAAAAAGTAGCCTGAAGCTCATAGCACACAGCTAAAAACTCATTCACAATTTCATCCAAAATATTATGACTTCTGGGTAAAACTATTGCTCTGCTGTAGATTCCCATGAAACTACTTGGCACAGCTATCTCAGAGCCAGTTCCTGTGGGTGGGACTAAATGGGTCATTCAAAGCAACTCTTTGGAGCCATTAATTGTTCATGCTGACAGGCAGCAAAGAAGAATGGTGCTTGCAGCTGCAGGCTTCAGGGGTGAGATATGTAGAGACAGAGAAATGGGGGAACTGCTGGGAACCTGTTTTGAAGGACTCTCAGAGAAATTGGCAACCTTTCCATTTAATGTTAATACTGAAAAAGAAATTTTAGCCCTTATTATGTATCTCCAAAGTAAATAGCTCTGGTTGCAAGCAGGGTTCAAATGCTGCCTACCTGGCATCCTCTGGGGACTGCACAGCTGATATGTGAGCATCCAGACTGGGTTTTAATTCTGTCCTCATCAAAAGTAAAGCCAGATGTATCATTTGAACATGGACTCAAACCTACCCAAAATGTACAAGAGGTTCAGCCTCAATCAATTCAGTGAGGGGGAAAAAAAGGGAAAAGCAATTTCCCAGAATATAATTCTGTGTAATTTGGGATTTACAATATTCATTGACCTGCACAATGTCTACAGTTTGGCAAGTCTGTGCCCAGTTTAGCATGTGAGTAGTCTTCAAAAGAAAGTGAAAAAAAGAGCAAGGAATCATTTGTGCACTTCAGATGCGTCTGCAGAGGGCAGGAGGGGAAGCTCATGGCACAAAATAGTTGATGTGGGAAGGTTGTTTCCAAAGATATTTTTGTGTTTTCACTCTGATCACACATCAGGCAGAAAAAATTGCTCTGCACTTAGCTGCTTGCCCCTTTAACACATGGATTTCATCTAACTCTGGGATAAAATCTTTCCTGGGCTGTAACTGCTGCACTGCCAGTCTCGCACTGACTGTATGCTACAGTGAAGTTCACCAAAGTGAAAATGAGCGTTACAAGGTCCAAAAGTTGGTGATAGGGGGAAAGAAAATATCAGAGGTGGACTATGGACTTATTAATCTGTGAGTCTGGTTGCCAGGAAACATCAAAACTGCCATAAATTATTAGATGGCAGTACATAGGGAAGTTTTCAGTTGCTAATCCTGCCCTTGTAATAAGATCTAATAGTTTCATTTACTTTGTTGTTAAGGAATGTGACCTGGCAAATTGGGTAACTACTATCCTGAATTATAACATGAGGCCTGAATGGGAGAAAGTAGATCTAGAGATCAGAGTGACTATTGCATGATCTTTTAAAAGTTAATTCCTGTAGCTCTGCATGCAGATGTAACACAGCTTATTGGGAAAACCATCACCTGTACTCTGTGCGAGGGACAGTACACTAAGCTAAAGTATCTGGGCTTTAAGTGCAAGGTTGCTTCTAGTTCTGGTCACTGCCAAGTGAATGGAAGTTTTTCCAGGTAAGGATTTCAAATGCTGTAGACGAGCATCTTCAGGCATACATCAAACTTCCCAGGTACAGCTTTTCTCTCAACAGAGCCATGAAAGATGAGTTTAGTATATCCCCATCCCTTAGTTTAACCTTAGTAAACTTTTAGCTCAGGAGATCTCTGGTTCAACTCTTGCTATTAGAGACCACAAATAATAAATATTTGTGGAGTGAAAATCTGTAAACTACTAGACCTGCTTCTCAAGAAAAAAGTAGTTCTGTTGTGACTGAAACTTGTGTATTCCCTGTATTTGGATGCTCCGTTTCTGCTAGCTCTTTATTTGTTTTGCCTTAGCTGATTTCTTACCAAATTAACACAGTCTAAATCTCTGAAAATAAAAGCTTAAGAGTATTTTCATGTGAGGAATCTGTACTGCAAATCAGAACTATAATTCTCATTGTAGACAAATTGGTGGTACTTCTCTGTGTGAACACTTGGGATAGAAGTTCTGCTGGACTCGTTTTGAAATGCCTTGCCATGGTTTGTAACTTTGCTGAGGAGTTTTAACTGCAGAGGTCTGCATTTCTCTTTCTGTATAACAGAACCCATAACTGGCTGTAGGCAACTTCTTTTTCAGAAAGTTTTGGTAGGAAAACTGGTAGGATGGAATGTTTGTAGTGTGGCTACACTACCAGAGTAGGCTGTCAGAGTTGCATGTTTGTAGTCAAACTTCACAGAGAATTAAGAGTGATCTGTGGTATTTCTCTCTAATTGCTCAAATGGTCTGAATGCTGGTCATGGAGGCACCTGATACCCGAGCCTTTTACGGGGGGATTAATGAGCATAAGTCTACAAAGGTCCCAAGCGGGCTATAAAAACATGGGAGAGAGAGAATAAGCATCTTACAAGCATCCTGAAACCTCCAGCTCACACATAATTGTTGGGCAAGAGGCACCACGGCATTGTGGGAAGTGAATGGGCTTTACTATAGTCTGACATCAATTTTTTACTAATTCACATTTACGGTTTTCTCATAATGCTCTTCCATCTGAACCATTCTTAAACTGCAAACAAGTACTTCTTTTGTGACAGAGCGATTTGATAATGGAGCTCATTGCTGTCTTAGGTGGTTAGTTTGCGAGCAAGTTGCATCAGATTTTGGGAGTCTTAGAGCTTTTAGTCCAGGAGTATTGAGAGTAGCACAAACCAAATAGAGCCAATACAATGTAGAGTAGAAGAGCAGCAAGACAGTCAAGATGTTATTTAGCTTAGGGCCTTTTAAAAGTATCCAGGAGTCTTACAGGAGTGTGGTTTCTTGTGACAAGCTGGAATATACAGGCAGATGGCTGTCATGTTGCATCTCCTCCACCCCCCCAGTGGCACGGCTGTCATATCTCATATTTAAGGATAGCATCAGGAATTCTGTTCCCTGCCTATATCAAATGAAGCAACAAAAATAAACCTGACTAAGCCAGTGTATTCCTAAAACAGAGATGTAAAAATGGTACATTTTGTTGCCAAAACAGGCAATTTCATAAAAAATAATTAATTCGGTACAAGGTTGAGGTTGACCAGAACACACCACAGACACACCATTGTGGTCCCTGCTTCCAAGCAGACTGACAGAAATGGATTAAGAGAAAAAAATGCCATGGATCTGCAACTTTTGTTGACTTCACCTTCTATTAAAATCAAGAACAGTTTTACTATTAGCTTAAACAGATTCAGGGAAGACTCAGTGTAACAAAACAGGTTCTGCAAATATGTTCTTTACCATGAAAGTTAAATGCATTTTACACACTTTTTCAGATACTTACCTGCACTAGAATTCTTAAAAGCTCCAAAGATACTCTCAGTGAAAAAAAAAAAAAACACCTTAAATCTCTTGGTGGTGTGTCCTGTATAACTGACCAAAATGTTGTCAGCAAGGTGAAGCTTTTAGCCTTAAAGTGCAAGGAATCTTTTAGTCCTGCTGGGGTTTAATGAGTTGGGATTCTAAGCTGATTCAGCTCTTAAACAGTCTGATCATTAGTGCTGTATCATCTGTCACCTTTGGGTGATAATTAGAAAAAGAAAGTCAATAACAATAGTACATAACACTACTTTACCAAGATTTAAACAAGTTGTAATATTGTTGAACATCTATTGATGAGTCCAAATGTGCCACAGGCTATTGAGCACAAAGAGTGCTTTGATGTGATGTTTTCCATTATTAATTTGATGTGGTGGAGTTTGTAGAAGTGAGAACATTTGTTTTCATTTTATTACACGTGGGAAGAGACTGAGATACTTTACATATTCATTTTCTTTTTTCAATTGTTTATTCCACTCAAGCTTTTGAGGAGCAAGCACAGGAAAAAAAGAAAAATTATTGTTCTGAATCAGTTAATAACATTAGGCTGTTTGTTTACGATATCCCGGATTTGGTTTCTTTTTCATTGATTTATTTGACTTCCAAAATATATATCCTATATGTATGCTGGCAGCCCGGAGATGAGAGGGGAAAACTTAAGTGAAACTATTTTTTCCCCAGAATAGAAGACCTCAAGAACTCACCACAGTGATACAAACATGGGTCAGGATTCATTATCATTTTACTTTGGCAATCCGGATATTTGGCCTGATGTGTATGAGATACCCCAGTAGTGCAGTGGTCAGTTATTGTTTCTTATTGACCTCTTCCTCTTCTGCCTGTTGATTCTCCCTTTGGGTGATTAAACTCACTTGCAAAGAGCACAATTATGTAAACCCCTGAAGAGTAAGCCTTTTGGAGTCTCTCTTATTGCCTTGTTTTGTCTAATTAATCTCTTACTGAAAATTCTTTCCATTCTCCCGGTCTGTCTTTGTAGGCTTTCTGCAACCACAATACATTAATACTTTGGTCGTGGATCAGTAAAATGAAGTTCTGCTTAATTGATGTTTTGCAGTGATTTAAAGGGGAAAATTGTTGAGACAGAGAAAGAACAGTGTACACAAAGTATCTAAGTGTAAGAGGACTGCCTTTGCAGATTGACTAGGTCCTTTCAAAGGAACACAACTGAGACAAGCAGTTTTCATCTCATGTCTGGAAATACCCATATGCAGCACACTTGAAAGAAGGTCTTAATCTTTAAGACCTGAGAGGCATGTTTTTCCTTAGCAGCTAAGTGAAGTTATTTTACTTCTCCTCCTTCCTTTTTGGAAAGAATAATATCAGTCCTGCTTGGGACCCTGCAAAGAGTCAGATAGTCCTGGCTAAATCACACTCTGTGTGATGGAATCAACAGCTGGAATACAATCTTCGTCTTTGAGGTGAATGGCATCTAACAGCCATATTGCTGATTTAAATTCTAAGAAGTGAAACTTAAATTAGTGGGTTCCGTTTTGAAATCCAGTTGTATTTTGGACAATAACCACCCCATATTTCATCTCTTTTTCAAGGCTGCACAGTACAGGAGCAACTACAGCTAAGCAATTAAACAGTAGCATACAATGTCTCAGCTTAAGATTAATAAAACATTAAAAACAGGAATTGTTCATATAAAATATTGAGGCACTATGCACTGCTATTCTCAGTATGAGATAGAATCACTTTACAGAGATCAATCACTTCACTATAAACTGGGAGAGAAACATGCAAATATAAACCCTAGTTCAACCTGGGTTTTACAGCCTCCAAATATTTGAGAGGCTTAAAATAGGGATTCCTCTTCAATTTTGCCACTAATTTAAAACAAAACAATGCACTTCCTAAGCATTGGTGAGAGGTATTTCCAGCAGCCCAGTGTCCAGATACAGTGAATGAAGAACGATGAAAACCAACTTGCATAAGGAAACTATAAACTGTACAGTTTCAGGCTTTGGTTATCTACGGATCTCTGTGACACTCAGCCTATTCATGTCTCTACACACAGAAGCAAGGCAGCACAGTTTTTTCCTAGCACTCAGCAAGTCCCATTCATTATACATCATGCTGAGACATTTCCTTGACAAGGTATCCACTGCAAAGGTGGCTGCAAAGTCCACTCCTTAGACAAGGGGCAGAGAAAGGTGATTGGGTTCTCCTCCTCCTAAGTAAACTCTACATAATCCTCTGGGATGATAAAATTTGTCTAAAGTCCAGAATCTGGGTCAGATTATTGGTTACCTCTATGGCAGTTACACCAATAATGAATTTGAACCTCAGACTTGAAAACTCAAAATATTCTTTGACATCTGTAACTTTGACACATGCATAAAAAAACCCAACTGTGTCTGTGAAAAGGCACAGGAAAGCCCACATAAACCAGAACCATCTCAATTTCTTTCCAAGCCAGACTTAACCATCTCAATATACATTAAAACATAATTTAAGGAGGATATTACTGTAAGAAGTGTTAACCTGTCAGGGTGCTCAGCATTAGATTCTGTAACATAGTAGCTTTCCTAATTATTGTAAAATTAACAAAATAAATCTTTACATTTACATATCTCTGTGTCAATCAGCCAAACAGAACTGATGAACCTTCAATTACTCTGAGCTCTAAAGAAATTATGTAGGATTACCTTTTGTACTAGCCAAGTGTTTTGCAGCTGGAAAGCTTATCCAGGGACAGTGGTTCAGCCAGCAACAGGACACAGCGCTACCCTGGATGCAGGACAGTGCGTGGAAGTGGGAGGCTGCAGGGCTGCACACCATGCTGTGCTGACCTCCTTTCTCCCTGTGGCTTCAGCAACAGAGAACCAGATTCACCAGCAACTGCTTTATAGCTCTGTGTTTCATAGCCCTTTCTGCATTGGCTAATGCTAAGCCTGAATTTAAAACTGCTGTATGCAAGTGAAACTAGGCAAAATGTCTTATTGGGCGGGATATAGCCCAGAACCCTGGGATAACTGTTGCAGGATCTGTAATTAGCTTAGCAAGTTAACTCCTTTTAATCGATTGCCCCCAACGCCCTTGTTGGGGTAGCAGGGACTCAGTGCCAGGTAGCAGTGCTGCGGAAGGAGGAGGAGAGAAACACCATCTAGAGGACCTGCTAGTAGCTCCTCCCAGCACACTGGGTTTTCTTGCACAGCTGAGGATCTGGTGTTCGGTCCTTCAACTCTCTACTTGGTTTGAGAACCTGTTGGCTGGCAAAGCAGCAATACCAATGTAACATTACGTAGTTTTCCACATAAATGAAAGTTTATCTTATTAAGCAAATGTCCCACCTACATATTTAGCATTATCAAGATAAGAGCTGGTTGGTTTGTGGCTTTTTGCCACTTTTTGCCTTTGAAAACCCACTGAAGGTGGTGCTTGCTGTTCCATCTCAAACTTACCACCCAAATGTTATCAAAGGATCAGGTGGTTCCATGCCCATGTGGTGTGTGCTGCTGGTGGGGAGGAAAGACTGTGATGCTTTTCACTGAGATTCTGTGTGAGGGCAGAGCCCTGTGGGTGCACAGGACCCCTCCACAATAGCACAGCTCCACTGGACTCACCTTATTACATTGTTGATTTGGGATCTTGAATCATTAATTAGGTCACTGATTAGTTAATGCTTGTACAGTACTCTCTATTTTCAATGTTGTATAAGAAATAGGAATCATTATCATAAGTAATAAACATTTATTGACATTTGTTCTCAAGCTATTCATGTCACCATCATGTTTTTCTGGCCTGCCCCCCCTCTCTTCCTCCACCCTCCATGGGGCAGGGTTGATCACATGTGTATCAAATGTGATTAGACTGAAAGATTGATGATGAAAACTAATTGAAATTCTATTTTGCATATTCCTGTTCACATTTCACTCACTCGGGAACTGCTCAGGCCATCCTCTTCCTCTGAGGCCAGCACAAATGTAGGTTACAAACCAACTTAAAAACTACCTTTTTTCTAAGTTCCATTTCGGCAGCTTTATTGAGGGACAGCCTAAAAGTGACTCTCAGCAAGTCTTTCTTATTCAGAACAGGTATATGTCAGTATGCAATGTGCAGCAATCCCCTATCAGAGCATTTGGTGGTTTTGCTCAGATCTGTGTATTGTAGGAAGAATCTCTTCCCTTGTCTTGCTCCTGGTGTCCTTTCTGTAGAGATTTTTCTCCTATAACTATGTGGATTTGCAGGTAACACTCAGAAACCATTTCTTTTGTTGCTGTTTTTGTAGTTTTCCTTGTAGTTCATTGATTTGTTCAAACCAAAAACTCAAAGCCAATCTTCGAGGCTGTCAGCCTATTTAGCTGAGGAGGAAAGTCCACCAACTCCTGCAAGTAGAGATGATAGCATGTGGCCAGCAGTCTGTTGTAACTTGGGGCCTACCAGGCAAGGTCTGTGCTCAGCCCTGTCTCTGAATGGCCAGGGGTAGTGCCAGTAGGCCTCCTTCCCTTCAGCCTCCTGTGGCAATGAGAGTGGTGCTCACAGTGGTGCTCAGATGAGCATCCAACTGCAAATCTTAGTGCAGTAGTCCTCACACCTCCTCTTTTATAGCTAGGTATTAAAATGACTAGTGCCAGCCACACTTTGTAGAGCAGTGCAACCTCTGAAGACTTTTTTTTTTTTGATCCACCTTAAAATCTGATCACTTCAGAAGTTGCCAACATTTGTACTTTGAGATTATACTTTTTAGGGCAGTGTGGTTAGGAACACAAAAACAAAGTCTGACCCAGGGGTCATACCAGGGGTCATTCTGCCACCCCTGGGCAAAGGGGAAGGCGAGAAAGCTGCTCTGCAGACTGGGTGCTCATCACTGCAATCAGGTTTATCATTACAGGTATGTATAATCAGAGGAAAGCAGCTGGTGGAATGTCTTCCTTTTTTTGTGTTTGTTTTCACTGGCTGGCCTTTGTGAAAGACTTCCATCACAGAAATGCAACCTTAGCACAGGTCTGGGGGCCACAAGCATTGCAGCATCCGCTTGATTTGTTTCCCACTTGTACCACTTTAGAGCCTTTCTTTTTACCATTAGCAAACTCACTAACCTCAATAATTGTGAAAACCCTGAAAGCAGATGAAAGGAAGTGGATCCATTTTCTCTAAACCAGTTCCATGACATTTTATGAAGAGCCTCTTAACAGATCCAAAGCTAGGAATATTTTCATCTCTTCAGCTCAAGAATGTCTTTTGATGGCCAGCAGGGTCTGTAAGTGGGACAGGGATTAATGTAATCTCTTCCCCTGCCCCGTCTAGAACCTCTCCTGGAGGAAGCCTTATCTGCTCCTATCCTCTGTGTCCCTCTTTCTCCCTGCACAGGTTCTGAACAGCTTTGGTCTGTCCCTGAGGATTATGTTTTTCTGTTACAATCCACAGACCAAAAGGTCCGCAAGAGTAGCAGAGCTTTATGCTCTTGTTTTGGAGAAAAAAAAAAGTGTTAAGATAAATCTTCCTCAAGCAAAGAGTGGCATATAACTCAACAGAAACTTTTATACTTACTTTCAAACCTATACATTGATAACTGGTTTCTATGACTACCATGTAGTGGTATTCTGTGTTATTCCTCTGTACTGGTGATCTACAGGGCATAGAATGAAGGCATTTGTGATCCTTTCAGTTGTATATCAGTTGCAGCCATTAAAACACAAGGAAGACCATCAGTTAGTTTATAAAGCCATAGATGCTGCTGCTGTCTAATCCTTGTCTCTAAACAGACAGGTTCTAGTGGTAACAAGAGTGTATAGGCTTTTTACACATTATAAATAATGCACAAGCCTGGGCTTTGGACACAACTGGGTTTTTTAGAATGTCTTTTTCCTGGACTGCCTCCTCTCCTGCCTTTATTGCAGATAAAGATAAAAAAGGAGAACTCCTTGAGATCTCAGTATATTTCTTTAGTGCATTAATAGTGCGTTCATTTTTCTTCATTTATAGAAGCAGAATAAAACACCATATAGGAAAACTTCGTCAGCAACTTCACTTTTTTTCTTGGTAATGTATATCTGCAGAAGTCACAGGGACCTCTGTGCAGTACACACTGCACTGACACAACATATAAGTATTACTCTCTTCAAAACTTCTTGACCCACCTCTCCTATATGAACACAGCTAATAGGGCAACATGAAAGCACCATTTTCTCAGGTCCTCATCTTTTGACTGGTGGTCTGGTCTTTTTTTTAAATGGAAAAGGTGCTTATCACCAATAATTTTATGCAGCAGACTGAATGTAAATGATTTGCCTTCATTACATCTTTGTAGGAAGAAAGGGGATCTGTAGTGTCAGAAAAGGCTTAACAATGTATTCATTTACCATGGAAAAAAAATCCTATTTCTGACCCTGCTGGGTGCTTGCATCCAGCCACTTTGGGCTGATCTTAATGTCCCCTTAAGGAATTTCAACCTACTCAAGAAACTTGCCAAAAAAATTCAGTGGCTACATTGAGATGGTCTGTGTTGAGAATGTCAAATACCAAACACAACTTTGTATTTAATGTAGCACAACATAGTCATGTTTTTGGCTTTATCAGAAATTACTTGGCTTCAAGGGATCAGTTAGAATTAAAGTTCTTGAGGTACTTACTGCCAGATGAAGTAGATGGGTTTGTTGAGGTTTTTTTCTTTGTATTTCATTAAGATGTTGAAATCTGTGCAGATCTTTTTTTCTGTAATCCTTGAAATCACATCTGTGCCAGCTGAGGAGTAAAGTTCAGTGAAAATTCACATAGTGGATTAAAAGCATATGTTACAATCTTAACAGAAAGCGGATGTGCACCCACATCCACAGTGGAGAAACACCAGGGTGTGGACCTGGTGGTTGATTCTCACCTCCCAGTGTCTGGCAAACCAAAGCAGCTCCACCAAGACCAGAGGCATAAAGGTACAGTGGTGTCAGTGAAAGCTGACACTGGGCACACATAGACCATTAACTGAATTGGATAACAGACAGTCCAAACTTGGAAGAAATCTCTAGTTTCTTTGGTGTTTTAGTTAGACTTCTGCTAACAGGGCTTGGCTGGCATGGATGGCTGTAGCCATTTCCCAGCCATCCCTGTGCCCTGCATCCTTTGGGAAGGTGCTTCACTTGAGACTTTAGCATTTAGCTAAATGTGTTAAACCCCAGTGCAACTTCCCCAGGCGTTTATTCAATGTTGATTTTGGAGGGACAAGTGGGAGAGAAAGAATATGAAGAAAATGTTGACCCTTTCTCAAATCTGGAAACACTGTCTTACAACAACTGTCTTCACTTAAAGCTAAGTGGTTGTAATTTGTATGGATATACATCCCTGCTATATTGCTCTCCATTTATGTCCTGTGTACAGGACATACTATATACTCAATCTCACCCACGTTTGCATTCTGCAAACAGTATGCTGCCAGAAGACATGGTTTTGATTGCACTCCCATTCATCCTATTCTGTTTTTAATGTAACAGTGTTATCCAGGAATATATTAAATTCCACATAAATACTGATGAGTGGTTGTGTTTTCTTGGGGTCATATATTCCCTAGGAGCATCACACTAAGCAGAATATACCTAATGTCCAATGCACTACTTTCAGGACCATTCAGACATTATTTCACTGTAGCTTTCTTCACAAAGAAAAACCCAAGAGCCAATAATGGGTTCTCTCACCACAAAAGCAAGCAGAGATGTGAGCCAGAGTGGGCAAGAGCTCCCTCCTGCCTCCCTCCACTCTTTTCCCTGTGGGTTATGATGTGTGACATTGTATTTCTGTGTGGGTACATCCACTGCACAAATATGCTCATTGGTTGGAACAGCAGGACAAGGAGTCAAGGCTTCAGTTGCCTCTTGTCCAAAACTTACCTGCCCTAGTGGGTTGCTGCAGGCCAGCCCTGGAGAGATGCTCTTCCTCCTTTGCAAAGCTACTGCCCTTCCATGGCACAGCTCAGTGCCCTCCACCTCTGAATAAGGGTCTTGTTTCTAAAGCGAATGTGTAATATGGAAAAGGAGGTGGCCAGAACTCAAATGAAGGAGTTAAAAGGAACACATGAATCAATTTTGGGATGTTCTTTTGACGCTTTTGCCCTCTATTTCCCTACTCTTCTTCCAAGCTCTCTGCAGCTATTTCAGCGTGAGTGCTGCTGGCCACATGGTTAAGATTCAGCTTGCAAAAATGCACGCTTGCAGCAAGGAAGACTTACCCTTTAACCTTTAGCAGCTATTTCCTCTGAAAAGCACAAGTTTCGTTTTCGCTTACAGTGAAAAACATGTGGAGGGGGAAGGGGAAGAGAACCTCATCTCTTTGTAGAGCAGTCGAACGGTCCTATTTTCATCCTCTGCACCAAACTTTTCACATAGCTCTTTTTGCATTATGCAGTGTGCCCTCAGGAAAGAGATCTGGCAGGAAAACCAAATGCAGACTCTCTCGTTAGTCTTGAAAGACCTGTTCTTGAGCATTTGGGGTCAATCCCCTTCAGCGGGTTCATTTTTCTTCATTGCAGTTTCATGAATTTGGCCATAAGCAAAAAGCAGGCTTTAGTTTAAAACAAAAAACAAACAAAAAAAAACCACAACCAACCAAAAAAAAAAAAAAAACCCAAAAAACAGTATTTGTTAAACAGAACTGTAAATTGCATTGCATGTGACATGGAAAAGTTGGGAAGAGAGAAGGACTTCCTGATCCCTGCAATACATCTAAATATGTTTACAAATAATGCACTGTAGCACCAACAGCCAACGGGGCCATGCTTTCACCTGGGGTAAATCCACTTAATTCATGCTAAGAATTCTAAAAACAGGGCAATGAAGACATTTTCACTTGAATCTCTTGCACTTAAGTGCCTTTCTGCCTAGAAAATAGGTACTTGGGGCTTTTTTCAGGTCTGACATGAGTTGAAAAACGTGTAACAACATTCCAGCTCACCTTTTTGAATTCAGCTCACCTTTAGTAGTAAAAAATTGTTAACAGGAGAGAAAAGTTTAGTTGCCTGTTTGTTGTAAGTGCAAGAGGAGGCCAAACTCCCTACCCCTACTCCCTGCTGAGCTCAGTTCTTCCTCCTTGGAGGTTTCTCAGGCCAAGTGGGTGGTTTCTAGTTTTGTCAGTCTGTATTCTTCCACAATAATCAAAACAGCTTAAATAAACTGGCTGCTTCCCTTAGCAAATTGTCCATATTCAACTTGCCAAGTACCAAGGCCTGATTCTGCAGCTCAAAAGCACATGGGCTGCTTCTGTTCTGCAGCCTGTCTGGTCTTGGTGCAGCCTGGAGAAGGGCCATCAGGACATGCAATGGAGGGTGCCCTATGCAGAGGTCCTCATGCCCCAGGGCCCTCCTCCAGCAACACCACAGCCCCAGGCACAGCACCCTGAGCTACCATCTGCCTTCTCTGGGCTGCCTCCTGCCTTCCAGTGGCATTCCGGAAGCTTTCATATATTTTTAAGATGAAAAAACTCCTGAAAAACTTTTAAAGTATTTTTTAATTAAAAGTCCATGATCTCATGAAAAAACTAACTTTCAAACAAGTATCATGACATTCTCTCATTCTTGCCAAACGATGATTCAAACAGAGCCCCTAGTCCCCTGATTGTAAGGGCCCTGCTCAGTCACCAGCCTCCTGTCACATGTTCATTTAGGGACAGCATCTCTTGTGACATTTGCTGCCTTGCTAAACCTCTGTCCTCTTTGTGGAGGTACGAGCATCCTCTCCCAGACAACAAAGGCTGCTGAAAACAATGCTGTTGCCTGTACCTTTCAGGAGGGGTCATTGTATACCAATAAGCATATAAACCACAACATACCAGAAGAAATAACAAGATATCACCAATATCACATAGTAAGCCAGATGAAGAGATTTGACCAAAAATAAACAGGTTACTGGTGAAATACAAGTAAGTGAGCAATTTCCTCAATGTATTGTGAGCTCATAGAGCAGTACTAATTCTTGCAAGGTTGGGGTTTGTTTTTTCTTAAAAAAGGAAAAGTGCAATGGGTTAATCCTCTTGTTGAAGTAAATGTAAATTAGGTGGATGTATGGGATAACACTGTAAAGGAGGGAGTTGGGTGTGTGAGAACAGAGAGTGCATAATGCATTAGCATCAGCAACACAGGCTGATGGGTGAAGGCTTTTATACTACCTCTCTATTGATAGGTATTTCAACCAGCAGCAAAAAAACTGCTCTTGACGCTCATCTGTAGGGAAAAATATCCACGCAGCCGTTGCTGTAGGACCAATTAGCCTGTGAAAGCAGCTGAGGGGAGGGAGCAGGCACGGGATATAAATGCGGGATGCATCCACACTTGATTACTCTAATGAAATGTCCATTGATTCCTATAGATTAATGTGAGAAGAACGGCAGCTGCGGAGTGGCTAACACCTCTAGGTCAGCAGCTCTGTGTGTGTGTACGTCTGTAATGGAGGGGGTAGCGCACAGCCGGTCCAAGGTAGACAAGAGAGGGTTAGTCTGGCTGTGGAGGGAGAGGTGGCGGAGGTGTGTGGATGCAACAGCCGGCAACGCAGGGAGATCCGCGGGAGGCCACAGCGAGGGGCTGCAGGAACGGCACGGCTCCTCTCCTCCCTACCTCGCTGCCGCTGCCCCTCACTCCCGTTTGACTTTGCTGTAAGGCAGGCTGAGCTCACAGGTCATCTGTTTTTGTTAGATTAATTCGATTCAGCATGTAGGAATAGAGGGCTGAGAGGGCTAATGGCTCTCTGCAGGTGACATTGGGAATGGTCAGCGCTCCCATCCTCCTCCCCCATCCCTGTGGCTGCAGAAGTCACCAGCGAGGGGTTCCCTCTGTGCCAAGCTCCACCGCAGACCCCACATCCAGCACCGCCTCACTCCAGTGTTTCCTTCATGTCTTAAATACAAATCCCTTATCTCTTGTGCCATGTCATGTAGAAGGACTTAATTATGATAAGGGGCAAGGGATTTGCTGAGTGACTGTTTGGCACAAGGCTGTTTTATCACACAGAGTTACTGGGGACCCTGCAATAATTGTCACAAAAGATGCACCGTATTCTCTCACGTGTTAATTCTGGTGTGTTGTCATCGAAGTGCAGGCGGCAACCTGCCTCCTGTGCAGGGAACCCTAGAGGAGCGACCCCACAGTGCACGATCAGAGCTGTAAACTGCACTGAGGATGAGACTGATATGAAAACATGAAGGGGTAAAATGTTTCGGCCGGGATTCTAGAAATGAAATTTCAGATAAAACAAATATACCTCTGGGCCAGATTCTTGCTGGGAAAGCATCCAACAGCTATACAGGTTGTCTGGTTCCTCTGGTTACAACGGGAAAATCTGTCTCTGTTACTTATTACTGAGGGTGAGAAACCTTGTAGCTGTATTGAATTGTGAGGGGAGTTTGGTGTCTTCAATTAAGAACACAAAATAATTAGCCACATTGTGGCTGTTACTTCAGTTGTTCTCAGTGCATGCTTTACCACAGCACTGCAGTACTTGGGAAGTCAGCATCAGCCAAAAATACAAGAAATGATGTTTCTTAGCAATATGCACAAACGGGGTCAGGCAATTGCAAGACCCATGTGGTGCTGCAAAGATCAGGGTCCCCTGGGAACTGCAGGATCTGGTGGCTGGGTATTAAAATTCCTGCTGTGTTTTACAAACTCTGGGGAAAGATGGATCCTCACTCTGCATCATGGCTTTGAGCAACATTGCTACTATTGCAGTTATGTCAGATGCCTAAAACTGACGCTAAGAGATAATCTGTTCTCTGGTAAACATAAATGTATGCAAACACAGGCAGGAAAAGGTTAGAATGGTGTCACACACAGGCTTCACCAAGGCGAGCTCTGCCCTCGCCACACCAATGGCTCTCTAATCTACCTCAGTGGGTGCTGCTGCAGATTATTCCCAAAGGCTGTCGAGCTGTTTCAGCTGTCCCTGAACAGTCAGCACCAAGGCTTCATCCGAGCCTGGGCAGTACTTGGTGCCTCTGGCTGTAGGACTAATCCTGTCTCCATGCAGTAGAGTGACAAAACTTTCCATCACCATCTGCAGAACATAATTTATCGCTGAAAGCACAAATACTTACACATGGTGTGCTGGTTGCAGGCTGCCCTATTACTGCTTACACCCAACAACCACTACTCCTTCTTGGTGGACTCACAAATCCCTTGGAGCTGGGATTGTGCCCCTGCTGTGGGCAGTGGCCGCAGTGGCCCTGACTGTCCTGCCTGGCAAAGGGCACCACAATGGACAGGAAGGGAGTAGCCTCCAGTCACAGGGCTGACCTTCACTATTGCAGCCAGGCCTGCCCAGAAATGGTGCCGCCTCCTTTGATCACTGTACATCACTGGCTTTTAGTTAAAAGTTTTCATTCCTGTCCGTTCCAGAACATGCTTATCAATGATTCCTCTTCTCAGCTCAGTATTTTTACCATTGTTTTACTAGCATTTTAATTTCATGCTTTCTCCTGCAGAAACACCTCGCTTCTCTTGGATAAGTGTATCTGGGCAAAGATTTTGTCATGCCACTTTCCCCCCTTTCCCAGCAGGGCAGGGCTGTCAGTGTACATGTACTCTGAATTAGGAATTAAGCAAGAGTGCCTATTCACATCTGTGCGCCCCGGCACAGGGTGCATGTGTGTGTGCAGTGCCCGTGGCAGCAGCCGGGGCACTGGCAGCAGGCTCTGCCTTTAAGCCTGGCTGGTGTATTTTTAGAAAGCATAAATAGGCTGCATTCTCCCACTCGCTCACTATCTAAGACATAAAGGAAGGGCTTCCTGCTTTCTTCAGGTCTCCTTCCCCTGCCGGCACCATATAACTGTCTTTTAAGCTGTACAGGTCCACAGCTTTTTCTTTTTTTTAGCTTTTTTTTTTTTATTGAGAAGCTGCAGAACTCTAACCGGTGGTTCAATAAATTGTATTACATCCCCTTCGTACTGAATGCCCTACAAGCTTTGGCTTTCCATGTGTAATTGCAAGCTGTTATTAGCCCAGAGCTTTGTCCGTTACTGTGCCACACTATTGCTGAGCGGTCAATTTTTTTCCCCTGCCATTTCCTTTGCTCACACCATGCTGACCACGTTGGCCAGGGGCTGCCCGAGGTTTATAGTGCAGCATTGATTTTTCTTTTCTCTCAATACTGACAGAATCATAGATCCAAGGCAAATAAAGAAATGCATTCTGTGGTGATGAAATGTCTTTCGTTCAGCCTGGATTGAATCAAAGGCCATCACAGAAATGCTCTACTCTAAAATGCTAGTGAAGCTTAAGGCATTGTTGGAAAATGAATTTTCCATTTTCTTAGCTGTAATTTGGATTCTCAAATCACTGTGCTAAAAATAATCAGATAAAATTGAATATAGACTACAAGCCTATGTAAAACGTTATTTGTTAGTTTTTTGCAAGCTGCTGCAGCTGATATGAAAGGAATCTGGCAATAGATCAGAAAAGTAATTGGTTAGGTAGGTTTCTAGTAAGTATGTTGCATTATTCTGAATACCAAGGTATAAGATGCTTGCTCTATAATTCATACAAAGCATGGTAAATAATCAAACCATAAAGATACATCTTGCATACCTACTGGAGGGAGAAATTTCTAGCAAAAAAAAGTTATCACCTTCTGTCACCTACATCTCAATGATGAGTATTTTTACTTTAATTTGGGGATGTCAAAGGACTTTTTTAGGTGGGCGAGTGTCATTGTCCCCATTAAATATAGAAATAAATGCAAAAAGAGCCTGTGGGGACTGCATAAAGTCCCACAGTGAATCTCTGGTGGGGCCTGGAAGAGAACTTCAATCCTCAGAAGCTTAATACCATTTTGAATACAAGATAAAAATAGCCATGACTTTCATTCTATGCATGTTATGGGAAGGGGTCACTCTGTATGATACTGTAACCACCACAGGCTGTTAGAGACAAGAGTGGCCGCAGTGTGACCAGCTGGCTGTACTGGCACTTCAGCTGTCCATGGAGAGGGAGCACCTACTAGCACCTACTAAAGTAGTTTTTAGGCAAATGTCATTTCCCATTGCATAAAGCCTGCTTAGTAAATCTTCCTCTTTTCTGTATTATCAAGACTCAAGACTTAATGTCTGGTGTATGCGGCCATTAGAAATTTAACTTAACTTGCCATCAAGGTGACAATGCTTTCTTCCTTGAAAGAAAATAAGTAATTCTGCAGAAAGACTGAGCAGAGGACCCCTGTGTCCTCTCCCTCACAGGACATGGCACAGTTTCCTCTGCAGCCCTGCAAAGGTAAAGCCCCAACTTCTAGAGGCTCCCACAGTGAATGTCACCTTGTCTGGCAATCCAAAATGTTCTCTGACTCCGCACCTCAGGGAGATCCCATGTGTTTTAGTGAGAAGGTACGATTATAAAAAAGAGGGGAAAAAAAAGAAAAGAGGGGAGGGGAAGGTACCAGAGGACAGAAGGAGTGGGGTGTTTATAAATTAAGATAACAGATGGAATCGTCAAAGTTAAAACTACAAATTGGAAAACTAAATATATTTGAATGTAGCCCCTGGGCAACACTGCATTAATTCCCTGGCTTCAGACCTTCGTTTTTCTCCTTTCTTAATGACTAAACATCCGATATCAATATGCACTGTTTACAGCTGTTTCTTCAGCATCACATTCCCAGCAACACACAATAGGTCTTTACATTGCATAACACGTCAGATTATTTTTCACCATTGCTGATCCCAAAAACATTCTTAAAAAAGAAACCAACCTTTTGGAGTCTAATTCAGTGTCTTATCCAACCTGAAATGCCTCTGACCACTGAGAAACTAAATAAGTTTAAATAGAAAATCTGTCAAATCCTAAAATCCTTCCTCCAACCCAAACTGTGAAAGAATTTTCCCTACAGACTTCCTCAGGAGGTTCCAGTGTGACCGAATCTGTGTTACTCACTGTAAAAGCCATTGTTGTACAAAAGGCTATGTGGCTTTCACCTGTCATTTTTAAGGACGCTCCACAGTGGAAACAAAATCAGGGTTAGCTCCCTTCCATTTGTCTTCACAATTTGATTCTCCCCTAAGGTTCAGAAACACTTGAGAAACCCATTACTTTATTTTCCTCCTGTTTTGTCCCACTAGAGCCTTGTAGTGTTCAGTGATATGTAAAACTATAGCAAAGACGGCTCTGAAAGTTGACCCGAAATCACTTGCAAATTGGACCAAATCCTGAAAAGTGTAATCTATTTAATGATCCTCTATACTGGACCTGAAATTATTTTCATGTCTTGCACCTGCTATGGATATAATTATACACTCATCATAACTGTTCCTTTTCTTGGACCAATGAACTGTGTCTTTTGCTTGCTGGTTCTCCTGATGCAGATCAAGGAGAGACCTCAGTGGTAACCAAAATGAGAGACTGCTATTTAGTGCGTTGAAACCTTCAAAATTCACTTGCCAGGATTCTTGACAGCAGCAGATTTGGGCTGAGATTTAAAGTTGGATTCAGGGGTTGTATTTGGCCAATATCCCTGTTAGGGGTTGGACTAAATAGGGAGCGAAGGTTTCTGAGTGTCAGCAAACAGTCCACAAAGGACGCAGAGTGACATTGAGCAAAGGTACTGTAGGTACAATTGTACAAGGCAGGGACAAAATTAAAACGTGTGTAAAATTACGAACTCAGCTGCCCTTCTGCCTCTATCTATCACTTTATGGATTTGCAACATCACTTATGGCTAAATTCCAGCCACTGCTTTGAACAGACTATAGTCAGGAATCTCCACTCTAAATCCTAGAAAGGAGAAAGTGAGGAGAATTTACAAACAGGATTAGTGTCAGGGAATGCAAGCGTGATGAATACTTCCACATATTACCAAATTGTATATAATAGCCTAAGTATGTAGGAAATCATTGTGAGGGGGAAAAAGCTGTTAATTGGATCATATATGAAATGTGATGTTTTCTTAATGTCTCAGCTGGTGAATGAGCGCTTGTTGACTGGTGAGTGATCTCTGTTTTTGTCAAATGCGCCTACTAGCAAGCAGCTATGATAATTTATTTTTAAGGGGGATGAAAAAGATCAGCTATGCTTGCAGTCCCAAAAGGATGTCTTTTCTCTGATACACTCAGTTCACAGCTTTAAGCGTAACGAGCAAAAATGGTTGAACAGGCAAAGAGCAAAGGAAACTAGAGTGGCATCAAAATGTAAAGCAGCTCCGTTGTAACCTGCAGTTCAGTGGGGAAGTGCTGTTCTGCTCTCCATCTTCTGCTACGCAAGGAGCAGCTTTTGGTTTAAAATGAGAAAAAAAGGCAAAAAGGAGTTAAAATGTGTGTGGTAGTAAGAAAATAACATTAGTAATAATGGTTGTGAAAGTAGTGGGGCTCTTACAGGCTCTGTCAGCTTTGGGTGGTCTGAGGGCCATGCGTGTGACTGAGTTTGCTGCAGTAGAGCACAGACTCAGCTTGACCATAGAGTTCACATCACTGGTTAAAGATGTCTGACTGCAGACTTGATTTCTGAGATCTATTCTCCTAAAGCCTCTAAAGCAAATGCCGTCAGGTCCCAGCTGTTTCCCAAGGCTGCTCGCAAGGCAAGGGGCACTCGGTTGGGTTTTGCCCTTCTCTGTCACAGTACTTTGTACTGGCATCTGCCTTAGGTGATTTGATGATTCTCTGCAAATTTGGCCTGCAAGAACAACATCAGTAGCAGAAAGTCTTTATGTGTATGGGGAGCTGGAAAGTTGTTCGTTTTGTGATGCACTTTCTCTGGGGAAGAATATGTATATATAAAGCCCAGCTCCCTTCTAAGGAGCTTATTTTCCTCAACACCATTGAATGTCATATTTCAGCAAAAGATCAAAGGGGATTCCTTGGTGTTTAGCAGTCATCCCCCTACAAATACTAAACCAGCCTGGGAGAACTGATGCTTCCCTGTGTCAAAGTCCTCAGCTAAGATACCCAGTGCCTTCAGCCCTTCCTGGTTTGAAGCATCTCTTAGCACCTTACCCAGCCCAATAGGTGCATGCTTCTAAACAGCTGCCAGTACACACAAATTTGAATAAAGCATAGAGAAAACTAGCAAAATTATGATGTTCGTTGGGATGTTCTGTCTAAATCAAGACTTTTAAGCACTAATAATAATTAACTACTTTCTTAGCAACAAAAAAGTCTTAAATGCCTATTTACTTAACAGTCCCCTAGGGTGTCTTTGTTCTGAATAGGCTAAAAAATCTTAGCTGCAAAATAAGCAGGCAATTCCAATCAATAGAGCCAGAGGACTATATTGATTACCAGAACTCCATTCTTTAGTCATTAACCCTGTGAATTCTTTACAAAAGCTGTACAGGACAATTCCTAACCACTATACCGTTTGAGGAGTCATTCCGACATCTGAATGTCATTAAACTTTCATAGCTTGTTTACAGCCCCTTCAGCCTTGCCTGAAGGATTGTGCTCCGAGACTCCCGGCCACAGCCATGCTCTGTCCAGCTAAACTGACAAACAGCTTTAAACAAGCCTGGAAATTTTCTCTGCAGATATGTTTTTCTTGGTTGTAGCTAATATCGTTACAGAGCAGGAGGCAGATCATGGAAGGAGTGAAATAATAATCTTAGTTTTTCCACGACTCAGCTCCCAGCCAGAATACTCTAGCTGGTGATAAATACACCTTTTACTCACCCTTGCGTGGAAAACCACCCGCGCACACTGTAGGTCCCTACCTCCACACCAAATGCCACAGGGCTCCGTGTGCACAGGAGGGAGATGACACGAAAGTGGGGCAGTGGGGAGGGAAGGTACAGTGGGAGGAGGAAGAGGAGGAAGTGATGCTGGGGCTGCTCGTCAGGTCTCTCCACCTCCTTCCCCTCCGCCGGGTCCCGCGGGACCTGCCCCCAGGACACCTCTCTCTCAGCAGCCTCGTAGTTAGGAGAAGATTCTCGCATTTCAGATTAAGAAAGTTCGTGACACGCAGTAATGGCTCTAAATGGTAAATTGAATCACACAGAGAACAATTGAATAGAAGCGGCACAAATGAGCCAAATGCCAGCAATTTAAGGGGATGCTGAAGGAAGTCCCAGCAACCACAGGTCCACTGCAAGGACAGGCACTCTTCAAAGTTCAGGTGGCTTTATGGTATAGAACCTGTAATGTTCTATTATGTAGTACTGCTTCACTATGGGAACTTAAGCTGCCCAGCATCTTTGTAAAGACACAAGAGGGGAATAGTTATTTCTAAATATATCTGTAACGTTTATATAAATTTCAGCCACAGCTTGTCCCTGAGCTGCTTGCACCAACTGTTCTTGTATTGGTTATGGCTTTGACCCAATGCCCAGGGGGTGTGGGGTTTTGGCTTAGGCTATGTTTGTGCTGGTTACACGATGCATGGTATTGTTCTTGCTTCTCCCTGTACAATGAACATTTTAGCCACCACATAGCAGATGAACACCTACCAGTCATTTGAGCTGAAACTTGAGGGTATTCTGAAGTTAAGGAATAACATAAGAAATACACAAGAATCTGCCTAAGCATTTGTAAACGGGGAGTGAATTTCAGGGGCATAACTGAGCAATATTCCTACATTTAGTCACAAAAACCTGCTCTGCATCTTTTTTTTACAATTAGTCCTTGATCCACTCTACTTTCAGTGTTCTGCTGTTATCCTTATCTATTTGACACCCTCACCCCCCAAGAGAGTTATAATGAACCAGGGACATTTTCATGACTATTGATTTCATGGCTAAAATAATAGTATTTGATTGTTATTTGACCAAACTGAGATTATTGTATGTTTTGAAAGCAACATCAGCAACAGCAGAAGTCGTGTCCCTAGAAAAGCACAAAGTTAGGAGCAGCAAAGCAGCACCTTGTCTCCTTTGATCCTGCAGTGCTGTGGAAATACCCTCCTCAGTGCTGCTGCTTTGTAGACAGCAAACAGAAGGCACACAGAGCTTCAGTGCCTTTTCCAATGTCATCCCATGCATCCTGGCAAAGTGTGAGATAGATCTCAAGCCTTCTTCCTCCCAGCCAGTGCCCTCACCATCGACACATGTTTTGCTACGTGGTCAATGCTCATACCTGTTTGCAGTGCTGCTTGTAGTCAGTGGGCACATTTCATGGTGAAGAATCTTTCAGGTCTGGAAGCCTGAATCTCATTATAAATCATAGTAAAGAAATAAGCACTGGACAACCATTTATGAAGTTTATTTTTCACTGTCACAATGCATTTAGAAAATGTTGCTAATCCCAAAGACTTTCTGCAGGCTCCAGTTCCTGCTTTTCAACTGATCACAATTAGTAACGGATTTCAGATAAATACAGAAATGTTTTAAGCAAGTTCCTAAACGTGATAAGAACTCCAAATACCTTTCTGAATAGTGTGTTTCAAAGGACTATTAGGACTAAATGGCCCTGGTGCTTCATGTGGACAGAACCACCACTTCTTTGCACTTTGCTTTATTTTTTCCAGTACAAGACCTTTCTGTATTCTATGTCACTAAGAGCAGACTTCACCATCCTCTCTTTTCTGATCAGAATGGCAGAATTGTTGATTTTTCAGGTTGTGCTGACATTTTGAGCTGTGTGAAATCCAATAAGGCTACAAGTATTTCCTAGCAAAACCATGGACACCATCAGGGGCTGGCAAAGGAGTGAAGCATGAGGTCCCACCCCAGCAGACAGGAGCTAGCTGAGCTTTGCCCAGTAACTCCATGTGAAATGGAGCAACTGTAGGTGCCACTGCCATATTTTAGCCTTTTTCTATCAATGCCGTAGAAATTACTAGTTTAACAAGTGAATTTAAACAGCTTGGCTCCAGTAGCTGCTGCTGCCTGCATCTTCAGGACAAGAGCATTTTGACATCCCATTTCTTCAAGCCGAGTCAGAGGGCAGTGAGACATCTTTCCCTTGCTGCCAGTGCTATGCCTCCTTAAGCAAATTAGAATGCCCCCATCGCCAGAGAAATACGTGGGAGCCATGTCTGTGCCTGTGTGAGCAGGATGGCTTGGCTCTGCTCTTGCAGGGGTCCTGTAAAGCTGTTCAATGTGAGAGTGATCCCCATGCTCAGGGCTCTCCTGAGCATTACTGTGCTGAGCCTGGTCTCCCATTCACAGTCTCCAGCCAGGGCTGAGCTTCCAGGACGCATGAAACAGCCCCGAGAAACACATACAGCTAGAACTGCTTACCAGTAAATGCACCCTGCTGCATTCAGGGACTCCTCCAGCTTAGGTTAATGTGCCTTGGGGAGGAGTGCAGTATCCTGGGGGACAGAGGGGGGAGCAGGTGGAGGTGATGGAGTCCTCCTGCACCCAGCCAAGGAGGGAGGGGAGCACTCCTCACCTACTCTGAGGAACATGTTCCTGTATGTTTAGCAGAGGAGAGCTGGCTGCTTTCCTGTCCTCTGCTGCCCTTTTACTTAAAAGTCTGACTGCTGAGAATCACTTTTGAAGTGAGGCTACAGGCAAACCTTGACATGCGTGCTGGTGCTGTATCCATGCAGAGCTGAGGAGAGGACAGGGCTTTTGACATACAAAGCTGTTGTACAGGTGATTCCCTTGCAGCTCATGGGCAGAAATGTTCATGATGCTTTAGTTAGGAGAGGAGGAGGAACATGTGACTGGTGCGGTGTATACAGCTCAGCAAATCACTGTGGTGCTCTGGGCTCTCTGTGCATCACCCACCCACAAAATATCTGTGCTGGCAACCCGAGAAAATGTTCCCCTCCAGAAGTGCCATGTGCTGCTGCTTTCGTCTCTGAAAAAGCTCATCCATCTAGCAACAGGTCTCTGCTTACAGACCCTGAGAGATGCTGGTACAGCCATCCTGTTGTGCTTAAGAGCCACAGGCAGAGATGCTTCTGCAGCAGAAATAGGTGCTTAGAGCCTTGTTCTGATTACATCTACTCCACATAAAGCACAGTAACCTAACTGAAGCCAGCAGTCACCCCAGTGTAAAATGGGATCGTGGCAGATCAGAAGCTGGGTTGTAATCCTCTCGTTGCCCCAAAGTGAATTTTCCTCTTGGCAGCAGGGCTTAACAATAAATGTTGAATCCTGGCTCATACACAGCTTAGGAGCACGAGCAGCCTTGCAAGTGCTGTGCAGCATTCGGCGGCTGCGCCACGCTGCATGGACAGCAGCCATCCCCGGGGTCAGTGTGGGATCAGGAGGCCTTTGGAGGGCTTCCCCATGTGTCCCAGCTGTGAGGGGCTCGCAGGGAGAAGCCTCTGCAGTCATAACTGCTGCCAGTGATGACATTTCAGAAGGTTTTGCCTTGTCAAGGAGTCACAAATGTCACCCTCAGTGCTCCCTGCTGAAGCTCCTGGTGGTGGCTGCACTGAAGGGAGCAGAAGCCAAGTGTTTCCCCAGGAAGGGATGGCTCTGTGTCAAGTTTCTGAATCACTGTCACACATATATCTGATAATATTTACTTACTGTTTGAAAGGAAAATAGCTTTCTAAAGCCATTATTTCTTGTCTGCTGTCATAAAGGTCTTTGTGATGGAATGATAGAGGTTTCATGCACGAAAAATGGACAGATACTGTCTCTGTGTAGGGCAATGTAAGATCCCTGTATCTATCAGTTACAGTGACACCCTTTGTATATGTAAAATCAAAAAATTCCAACTAAAAGTAAACACGTAAGATGAGCACTGGTATCTGAAGGACTTGGAAACCAGATTTTTGCTAAAAGTTGTTTTGTTTTGTTTTGTTTTTCTAAGGTGACATTTTATCCTATCTCATCCCATCTCATCTTTTCCTTTACTCCTTTCTGTCTAGTTTGAACCCTAACCTCAACATAGTACAGTGTGTTTATCACTAGTAAGATGTAGTGTATATTAAAGCAGCAATAACAGTAAGTCATTTAGATTGTGCAGGTTACGGGGAGAATAGGAATGCTGCTTTATTATGCTACAGCTGTAAAGCTTACACTAATGCAAAATATTGCTGGCAGTCACCTTGTTTTATTCTTTTTTTAACAACTTACTAACACTTTGTAAATATAAAAGCAAACTTTGATTTTTCCATCCGGATACACTGAAAACTCTTTCAATAAAAATGCTAGGGTGCATTTAACACTGTGACCAGAAATATTGAAATTTGACAGTTAGGAGGTTAAAGGTTTCAAATTTATACACAGAGGTGTTTTGCTCCTGTCATGGTCATAGCAGCTTGCTCAGGATAAACCCTTTTGCTTACTGAACCTTTGAAAAGCAGAGAACATTAAGCAATACATCTTGGCAGATGCCCTGGGATTTCACACCACCAGCAGAAGCCCATATGCGCACAAAACGTGAACCTCTTAGGTGAAAACTGGTCAAGCCTTTCTCTGTGCTGCTGCTCTGTGTGCTGGAAGCTGCTGTCTTGCATCCTTTCCACTAGAATTAAGGCAGTTTCTGTAATACTTTTCAGCTATAAAGTGCTACAGCTTTTAATTTCCACTTAGATAGCTCTAAATGGGGGCATCAAGAGAACATACACAGAAAAAAATACTGTGAGGAAATGTCATCAGATAAATAGGTATTTTCTGTTCCTGCTATGAAATACATACATAAACCAAAATAAAATAAAATTAAACATACTTTGCACCCAAGATATAACTATTTTAGATTTCCTCCAGTCTTTATTTTAGGAATTTAAGCCCATGGTATTTAGGTGTAGTATAGTATTTGCCTCTTTGCCACCATCTAAGAGAATACATGCAGCTGAGAACAAACAAGGTGCCACAGTGCTTCCAACTTCTATTAAATCATATTTTTCAAGCTCTGAGTAAAAAAATGAAACATTAACACAAACACTATGTGTTGATTTACTGAGAAACCATCACTGTATAGACCCACTTGAAGCATTACAGCCTTGACAAAACAGCAAGTAAAATGATCAGCTTTATTTTTTTGATCTTCATTATTACAGTAGGTACGAGAATCACTATGGGCATTTCTTTTCATATCTGCCATAAAATTGTCCTCAAATATTACTAAAAATGCACAAGGGCTTTTTTGGCTGACATTCTCTAAACAGTTACAGAAGGAACATGTATTTATGTATAGGCATCTTTGTGACATTAATGTACCCACCTTAGAGGGAAGTAGAGCCAAATCCTCTGTTGTAGGCATGGTGGGGCTGGCCAAGGGGACGCTCTAAGTCAGGTAGCCCTGCTTGTTAAATGCCCCCCTGCTGTTGCTCCAGGGGCTTGAGGAATTTAGGGTTAGGGCTAAACTCGGGTTATGGCCCCTGTTCACTTCAAACCAAGCAGTAAGCAGCCTCTGCCTTTGTTGCCCATAGGACCAGCAGCCGTGGGAGCACCAGGGAGGGGGCAAGGCCCATCTGTTTGCTCAGGGCTTTGCCTTGGTATCCTGGGTTCAGCAGCAGCAGTCATTTTTCTCCTTCATAGTAGGTGGTGCAGTCCTGTGATTTTGACTTTCAGCCTGTCAACAGCGCTGGTAACACCGATGTTTTTAGCTACTGCTTAGAATGTTTAGTCTGACAAAGGATATTCTGAGTCTCATGCTCTGCCAGGGAGGAGGGGAAGCCGGGAGGAAGCAGACAGGACACCTGACTCAAACTGACCAAAGAGGTATTCCATACCACAGCACATCATGCCCACTATATAAACTGGGGG